>MU380391.1:5009-49880 GCA_022495085.1 Xylaria sp. FL1042
AACCAAAGAACAAAACAAAAAAAAAAATAAAAAAAATTTAAAAAAAAAAAAAAAAAAAAACAAAAAAAAAAAAAAAAAAACAAAAAAAAAAAAAACAAAAAAAAAAAAAACAAAAAAAAAAAAAAAAAAAAAAAAAAAAAAAGCGAGAAAATAAGCCGAAAGCTTAAGTTTTTTTATACGACTACTTTTGCTTTTTTTTTTCTTTACTATATAAAACTTTTTTTTTTCTCTTTTATACGCTAAAGCTATATGCTAAAGGTATAAACTTGTTTAACATAGCTGCGTTTATTAAAGCCTGCTATAATTATTATTATAATTATTTAATAAGCTTTAATTTTTATTAATTTTAAAACTATTTATTTAAATTTAAATTAAAGTTTTTTTTTATAGTTATATAATAGCTATATAATATAAAATATTTATATATAGCGCGCGATAACTATATAATATATAATAGCCACAAGCTATATAAGATATTATTATAACTAAAAAAAAAAATAGCTAGTGTTAAAACTAGTAGCTATTAATTATAATAGTTATTTTATACGACTAGTAAAAATAAAGCTATTGCTAAGTTATATATAAAGTTTAAATATTTTATCTTTTATTTTTTATTTAGCTTATACGCTAGTAAAATCTTTTTTTATAAAGGGAGAGATTTTACTTTATATAAATAAACTTTCTTTTATTTTCTTAAATATACGCAATTAAATATAATATAATAAACTTGTATTTTATTTTACGTGTTAACGTACGATATATTATATACAGCCCATTTAACAGTTCAATTAATTGCAAATAATTTAAGCAATTTCTTATATTTTTTTTATTTTTTTTACAGGGGTTTTTTTATAAGAAAAGGTTGGCTGTTAACTTAAAGGTTTCGCTAACTAATATGACCCCTACCCCTACCTAGGTATCCACCCCTACCTATCCACTCTTGCCTACCTCCACACCTAAGATTACCTTAGGTACCTAGTAACTTCGCTAGCTATCGTGTTGACCGCGTTGACCGCGTTAGTGTATAGCCTGTATACTTCTATATAGCTACGAAGACATTCGAAGGCCTCTGGGCCGCCATTCGGAGTAAAAAAACGCTGAGCGCTAAATTTTTGTTTGGCCTATATATTTGGCAAGTATCTGAGCCAAGTCAAATACGAAAACTAGCCAAATCAGTCAAATACATCGAAATCAAGGCCCAAATCAGTCAAAAGGGCTTTATTTGTTTTGTTTTGCTTGTGCGGAACGCTGCTTCTCACCCTTGACCTGATGCTAGAGGATCGTCGCTAGGTACTCTAAGCAGGACAATTGGATGCGATGGACGCAGCGTTCTATCGCTGGAATCCGGCCACGATGAGTCCCAGTGATACTTCGAGGTCCTCCACCTTCAGATACCATGAAAAGCTTGTCTACAAGGCATCGAACGGGGCCCCTGTTGCCAATCCTTAGGCCCATCAGCGTATTGGCGCCGCCGGACCCCTGCTGCTTCGGGACTTTAATCTCATTGACAGAGCGGGTTGTGCATGCCAAGGGCGGTGGTGGATATGGCGAGGTATTAACATATCCCTACTTTCTCTGGCCGTTGTGTATAACTTGGTTTTAATATTAGCCTATACTACTTTATAACACTAAGCAGTTGGTATTATTATTAGTGCTGCATTTGATTTATATTTTACTAACCATAACCTAGTCTAACTAAAGACACTATCACGACCACTTGGAGCTGTGGATAAGAAGTAGTTTTGGGTGAGGGCAATTTCCGTAATTTATTACTATGTACTAAGTAACAACTACCTTCCGAGCCATTCGAAGCTTGACAGGACCAATAAGCCCGAATTCAGCCCAGTCAGCATCCGTATAGTACGATGGGATGTGCGGCCCGTAGCCAATGCTTTTAACATGGTCGATATTCGCTTTAACAGCGTTGAAAAGTGTGCTAGTAACCTCGATCTTTATTTCGTTTGTTTTCTCGACAACTAAATCCGAGACATCGCTTACTGAATTAGCAGGATCAATAGGTGGAACCATATGTCCATTAACCCAAGCTCGCAGTGTATTAAGGACAGGACCGAAGCTTATGAGCACGGTCTTCTGGTCGGTATCGGATAGGTCGAAGCGCGATACGTATGTCCCCACCCCACTAACTTGCTCGAGATCGGTGATTTTTGTCCACGGCGCTAGCGTGTTGATAGTTCCCACGTCGATGGTAGTGATGTTACCGTCAAGCGTGGAGTAGTCTGCCGAGGGCCCGTAACACTGAACGGTCAGATTCCAAGGGCCTAGAGTCAAGTTACTGAAAATTGCTTCATCCCCCGGAGATGGTAGCAGGATCTGCTCGCCACTGCTGAGAACTGCCCATGCATCAGAGGCGTCCGTAACCCAAGCTTCAAGGCCGCCCTCGCGTGTCTCCTGAATCCTCTCGATATTAGAAGAATGCGAGACAACGTGCGGTGCGGGGGTCGTGGAAGCAGTCGAGAACCCCACAATGGTTGTTTGGTTCGCGTTGAGGGTTACAGCCAATCGAGTAGCGCCGTCAATCTCCTCATAAACGGTAATCGGTTGCTGTAAGCCTGTCCATGCATCTAGGGAGTACGGCCGTGAGCCCGTGGGCACCGTGAACGACATATTGAAGGTGCAGCTGGTGCCACTGTTGTATAGATAAACGTACTCGTTGCCGCTAGCCAGATCAGATCGCCAGAAGGTGTACAGGTCCTTCGCGTCGGATTGGTCTTGGATGCTAACACGAGGCGTTATGCCATCTTCAGCGAGCACGGATGCTGAAAACTCCCCCGTGGTTAGAACATGGACGGACGGGTATGTTAGGAGCTCGGCGACATTCGCGGACACCAGCTCCTGGCCGCGCGCTCCAATTGTCATGTTGGGCACCGAGCCTACGATGTATATTGGGAGGCCGTCTTTTGCGAAATCGACGAGGATCCGGGATGCATCCGGTGTTATCTGAGTTTCATTATAAAAAACTAGAGCCTTGAATGCAGGTCCCGCTGGTAATAGGGTGCCGTTTGTAACTACAGTCTGCTCGGACACAATAATGTCTAGGCCGATGTACTCGAACGTGTAACCTGAAGATGTTAGAACAATTCAATTAGCACAGGGCTTTCGTTCTTTGGAGAAACGGGCGAAGGGAAATTGTATACCAAGTACATTGAAGTCCTCTGGTGAATAGGCTGAACCTGCACCAGTGGTACCTTGGTATGGGTTTTCGAAGTAGCAAAAGGCGACGTCGACCTTCGGGGTGCCAATTTGTAGCACCAATGAATTCCGCGCCGCGTATAGCATCGTGTCATTTAAATGCATCCACGCCGGGTGCCGATAGTTCCATGTTTCTGTGTACAGGTACTGGAACGGGGTATATCCGGGCCACGTCGTGCCCTCATACTCCCCGCCATAAGCGTAGCCGTGGACAACCATCATGTTCACCCCTGCGGCAAACGAACCTGCGAACAAGCCTTGTAGCTCCGGGACGCGCATCTTGTACGCTCCGCCCAAGACCGCGCCCACCTCCGTTGAGATTACATTGCGATTGGAGGAATGAGCGGCGCCCGTGAATTGACGATATAGAGCGATACTCTCAAAAAAACCCAGAGATTCCAGCTCTGGGACTTGAACTTTTGCTATTGCTGCGGTCTAGGTTCTACTAATTAGCCTGGCATTCAGGATAGATAAGCAAGGTCGACCTGAGGATGTAGTCTCACCATCTCAACAGGCATGTTGTAAGCTGGCTGGTTAGAAAGCTTCAGTCCTTTCGACGATGCCCACTCGTTATAGTGTTGCACGTACTCCGCATAGCCGAGCGACAAGGCCGCTTTGTAGTCTTGGACGTATTTGCCTCCGTCTGCGGGGTACCCGTCGAAGGTGTAGGTAATGTTGTATGGCGGCAGTGAGCCGCCCCATGCATTGGTGGCATGGAAGAAGACGGGGAGATACTTGATAGGATTGTATCTGTGCAATGTTTCAAATGTTTCTAGTAGACTAGGTGTCCACGGTAGCGCCGCCTGCATTTCCATACTGTCCTCCCAGGCTGTTCGACCTCGTCAGTCACCTCTAGAAAACAAGAAGTAAAAGCCATTGGAAGTTAGTGGAGACGAGCAAACCTACCATATTCGCCAACCTTTGACAAGAGGGTCGCGATCTGGGGGTCCGACAGAATCTGATCGTCCCAGAAATCTGTTGTCTTCTTCGCCCCAGCCGCGCTCCAGTGATCCACCATCCACGAGCCATTCCCCAGAGCTGTCGTCGAGTTCAAGACAGAGACGCAACTCCGCTGATTGGTGAATCGCTCATAAATGCCGAAGAGAACCCATGTGGCGTTGTTAGAGCTCGGGGCGGTCCAAATCAGCTCACCATCGCTGGTGGTAAGGTTCGTCAGGTCTACAAGACTGCTCTCGTTTAGGACTGAAACGTAAAACGGTTCTGAAAGTAACTGCTCCATCAGAACCTGACCAGCGACGACGGCGATGAGCTTATCCTGGCCCCAGGGCTCTGGCTCGTTCATGAAGCCCGTCAACATATTAAAGTTGACGTTTGCTGCAGGTACCGGTCCGCTAAACGTGTCCCCGCCTGCCACCGTCACGTTACCATAAACAAGCTCCATTGCGAGGCCCGGCGTGGCCACCTTCGATGGCACGCCAGCACCTTGGTTCGGGCCCAACGAGAAGTCAAAGACCAGCCCATTGTTCGCGGTGGTGTTGAGCGCTGCTAAGAGCAAACTCTTGAACGCCTCAGTACCAAATCCATAAATCGACCAGTCTGTTACCGCAGGGCCAAGGCCATAGTCGTAAAAGGGCAAGAACTCGATACCGCCACCCCCTACCGCCGCGACTTCGTCGATATCTCGGGTCACCGACTGAGGCGGCACGGATGCGTCGGGGAGCCTAGATTCATATTAGATCACTAGATAAGACCCCTGGGGATAAGTACACACCAATATCGAAATTTCGGGCGGTACTCAGAAGATGGTGAGTCAAACCCGGGAAGAAGGGCTGGCTGAGCACGAGGGGATATTGCTACGGACCACCTCCCAAGTGAGGCGAGGAAAACCAAATTTGAAACCCGCATGATTCTTTTGAGCGAATGTAACCAATTAATCCGGGTAGCGATTCAAGATGGGAGGATGGCAGGAGGTATGAATAATGGTCTCTTATTTAATAACAAGAGCAAGAAACTTGGGCAACATATAGCGGATCTTGTAAGGGGTATTGTCGTCATAGAAATGGGGAACGTTGCATAGATTGCCATTCCTAACCCTCGTATTCCTAACCCGCGTATTCCTAGCCCGCGTATTCCAATATTGGGGTACCATATCTGGAGGCAAGGTAGACTATATCGGGGATAATAGTATGATACAAAAGTAGACAGGCAGGCTAGGATGAAGCTAAGGGGTGAAGCGAAGTTTACAGTCGCTTTGTCAGCTAATATCTGGTTGAAAGTTCCATATGGCTTTGAATTCGAGCCTCTGCTTATTTTAGAAAGTATGGGTCGAGACCAAGCTACCACTTTTGATCCTGGAAGCTCATAATCTTCCTGACTGCCGAATGTGTTCAGACCCCAATTCTTATGAGTTCGTATTACAAGGGCCAGTTCGGTGAAAAGAGGGGAACTTCGGGTTCGTGCCAAGATCGAGAAGCCCTGTCCCGAGGATTACGACTGATTCTCGCAATAGTTCGGGTTCGACATTGTACCCTGAATGAGACTGTAGGGCCGTGGTTTTTTACCATCCGGGAGAACCGAGTGAAATGATTCATTTATTGCTGTGCACAAGGGCCATTCAGTATTCTGTTGAATCATCCAACTCCATATTTATTGTTACACACCTCAAGTTTATCTACCTACGGTTCGTTGCATCAAATTTGAGTAATATTGTATATAATCTCTTAATAGAAAGGAGAGGTACTGAGGGCTAATATAAGACGAAGATGGACGATTTCCAAGCTTGTTAGCAACCCTATACCGTGCTAGTGGCCAGCACACACCCAGAATACCCGATTATAGACGTTCCCGCGAAGCCAGCACCTGGCCTCTCCTGGTTCGTAGTGCTGATTGGAACGGTCGGTAATTTGTCTTCAATATCATCATACCTAATATCATCGTGTCTATGTTAGCATTGTCGCACGCACCTGCAGACCCATTGGAGACTAATATCACTGTTCTAGACATTTATACGTTGAAGCAATCGGGTCAAAACGGAGATCTTCCCAAAGACCCAAAATTTTATGTTAAACCGCCGGATAGCTATGATACTATTGTGAGAGCGATTAATCCACCTAAGAATGATATGTGCTAAATAAATCCGGGCTAGTCTACGGCTAGTGACGAAGATCATCGACGACTTCGAAGGACCCAAGCCCATGCGTTTTCGGAGAAGGCAATCATGGTTCAAGAGCAATACCTACAACAGTACACCGAGCAACTTATGAAATGCTTGCGAGACCAATCATCTCAAAACAACGGTGCCGTCGATTTAGCGAAATGGGTCAATTTTCTGACTACTGACGTGATCGGGGACTTGTCTTTTGGTAAATCCTTTCGCGGGTTGGACACCGGGAAGTTGCATCCCTGGCTCGATGCGCTCTTCACGACCCTCAAGACTTTTACGTTTATCAGGGAGATCCTTCGTTTGCCTTCGCCTATCATTAATGCCGCATTAGCGTGCATTCCTCAGAAAATGATGGATCATCAAAAGGAGGCAGTTTCTTTCGGTGCAGAAGCAGTGAGACGTAGAATAGCGCAAGAAACCGACCGACCAGACTTTATGTCATACATGATAAAGCATAATAATGACGGAAGCAAAAGGCAAGCCTGCTCTCTTATTTCTGCTGCCCTGTTAGGTTACCTTCGCCTGCTGATACATTGATAGGATGTCCCAAACGGAGCTTGAGATGGCCGCCATTACGTTCATTGTTGCCGGAAGCGAAACTAGTTGGTTTATCCGTCCCTATCCACCTACCATCCTCTGCCTCCCCAGTTTCCCGATTGCTTCCCATGTTGTGGATATCTCGTCAACCCATGTTTCGAGTGACCTACCTTGAGCCTTTATTCCAACGTAGAAATAGACTGACAACGGCTCGCAGCTGCCACCATGATCTCAGGCACTATATATCTTCTCCTTCGCAATCCCACCATTCTCTCCTCCTTGACGCAGAAGATTAGGTCCGATTTCCCCGCGCAATCAGATCTGAACATCGTGAACTTGCAGAACCACAAATATCTTAATAGCGTGCTAAAGGAAGGTTTGCGTCTTTACCCTCCAGCTCCAGACACACTATTCCGTACGACCAAGGACCGCAGCGTGAGCGTGGCGGGTAAAATAGTCCCATCATTTACGAGCATGACTATGAATCTCTGGGCTGCCGGTCAGGATCTAGTCAACTTTCATAGGCCCCTTAAGTTTATTCCAGAGCGTTGGATGGATGACACATTGCCAGAGTTCCAGAACGACGATAAGGCAGTTTTTAAGCCTTTCAGTGTGGGACCCAGAGATTACATTGGCAAGAAGTAAGTGATAGTGTTCTATACCTCAGTGTATATGTGCTGACGTAACCTAAAGCCTGGCATGGGCTGAGAATGGAATTTCGACTTTCTGGCTATCGAGCCTGATAGCAGACGATGGATAGATAGAAAGGCAGAAGATCTACAGTCTTTGGGAGAAGCTGCCATTAAATGTCCGGATTGCACCGAGACCCGACAAGGGCTTCTAAGATGAGCTCGCAGGTAAGAAGAGACCAATAAATATTGATCAAGCTACCTGCTGAAAATTGGAGGTATGTCTTCCGTGTTTGCCGTCTCGTCGAGATCTCTATTGAAAGTGAAATCAGGGCTGTTCATCCATCCACTGTCGCCTAGTAGTGGACTACTGGTCCACTGGTGTTAGATATACGGGGTGTGCTTATGTAAGGCAGTAAGTCTGCGCCACATGTCTTATATCCACTCCGGAGTAGAGAGAAAACTCTTCAACGAGAACAAGGACATCATCAACCTCGAATTGGCTTGTTATAAGTAATGCGCTATGGCGGCTAGGTCGTTGTCTAGAGGTGCGGGTTTGCGCTTTACGGAAGGTTATTATTAATGACCGATAAGACTCTCAACATGTAACAAGTCCTCCGTGGCGCAATTGGCTAGCGCGTCTGACTGTTAATCAGGAGGTTGAAAGTTCGAGCCTTTCCGGGGGAGGTTAAATTTCTTTTTTTCTTATAGATTTTTTTTAAGTAAAACATATAACTAATATAAAATCTTTTTAACTTTTTTAAAATAAAAAATTTACTTAATTAATTTATTAAATACATTTAATTAATATTATAATATAAATGCGCATTAAGGTAAAATATAAATATACTTTATATACTTATAAAAAAAAAAGTATACTCCCCCGGAAAGGCTCGAACTTTCAACCTCCTGATTAACAGTCAGACGCGCTAGCCAATTGCGCCACGGAGGACTTGCCTCACTCAGGACTTGCTTGTGTGATTCGCGGTTCCTTAATCTCGAGTATGACCAATACACGTTATGTTGTCCCTCACCAATAGAGGTCTTAACACCCTCCTACAGCTGCTATAACAAGATCCACTGTAAATGGCGCTTATTGCTTAGCATTAAACTGACGACGTCTTTATTACTATTAATTTGTTGTCTATGTGAAGGGGAGCGGGCCCATTGTTGACCGTGAATGGCTGCCTTGTTACCCGCCCCAAGTCCTCTCTACGGCCGCGATCAGTGACGCGCCAATTGAAGCAACCTCAACATCTACGGCCTTGTAGCGTTGTGAAAATCTCTAGATAGCTGAGTCAAGCTCAGTGTCAACAACGCCAACATTGTTGAAGGCTATCCCGATGAGAGCCATCCAAACGTCCGACGTCAACGGCACAGCCGCTGCGGCGCGCTGTTAAGGATTCCCGCGGGCGTGTTTCCCTCGCCCTTGCTCTTCAACCATTGACTCCGCCATCCCTGCGAGTCTCGCCGTTTAATACGGCGGCGGCCGGCGCGCACATCTTCCACGTAACACCCAGAGGAGCCTTCGAATTGAATCGAACCTTTCAACGATCATGCTCTCCAACACCATCAATTAACGGCGCCATCTTATGATGACGACGATGATGATAATGACGGCGGCGGTAGTTAGTGGTGGTGATGGCCAGGACCACTGGGACCACCAAGAACTTTAAGGCGACAGGATCTCACCTACCTAGGCATCCAAGAGTTGTGATGCAAGTAGCGATGTCCTCCTTAAATCTGAACGATGATAACGTGTGCCATAGGGCCTCAATGATGCTTTGCCTACCTCGATGATACTGGCGATGGAATTGGTGGCGATTTTCTTATAGGTAAGTAAGTAGGTTAAATAACTGAGTAGGTAGTTCAGGTAGTTAACGACGGGCTGACGATCGAATCTCAACTCCGTCGTTCCCCATTTCCTCCCCGCTAATATACCAAGATCTCCTGCTTGCCATCACCAGGACTTCTCCCCCCCCCCCCAATTGCCCTCTCCTGCCTACCAACATCCCCAGGACCTCTGTCCGTCAACGTCATCAGAAAAGCAGCCAACGTCAACATCTGGAGCCATTCATTTGGGCCCTCTAGATCATCTCCTCGTCGTCAAGGGGCTGCGAGAACTTACAGACCTTGACGACTCCAACGTCTTCTCCAGCAAGGTAGGTTAGGTATGTTCTACTATATTAATGGCTGCATTATATACCTCTGCAGTATCTGCGTTGGCTCTAACTAAGCTGCAACTTTGAAATTATTCTCAAATGGAAATGGTCGCTGCCAAGCTATTGAGATGGAATAGCCTACTTGCAATAGCGCGAACACAATATCACGGCTAGAAAATAGCCAGGCAAGTATATTCATATAACACAATATCAAGCCTGAGATCATGATGCTAATAATTCCCACATTTAAACGCCTGGCTACAACGAGCCATCCTACGTTGGCCAAGTCTCTTCGCTACGTTGGCCAGAAACCCACTTAGCTGCATACTAGTTCAGCCACCACCCAAGAGCATTTTTATCTTTTGTAGCACCCTTAGTAGGTACATTTATTAAAGCATTTTTTTATTCTCTCGAAGCTTTTAACGAATTATCTAGGTATAAAAAAAAAGACACTCGCGAGTCAGCTCTTCGGGTTGTAGCGGACGCGCGCAGGTGTGTACACCTTTCGAAATAGCCTGTACAACAGGCATTGCAGCTGCCAAACATTAGGTTATTTCAGGCCTAAATCGAAAAATTTACGAGTTAATCAATTTAAACAGCTTTAATGCATATACCTGGTATGGTTAAAATATATCTACATAAAGTCAAATGGCTTTTTGTCGGGCGGCTGCACTAACATGCGGCTAAGTGGGTTTCAGGCCAATGTAGTGAGAGGACTCGGCCAACGTAGTATGGCTCGGCTACAACTATTATCCAGGATAGGGCCCGCGCCCTAAGGTCGGGAGGTCGAAAAAGGCAAAAAAAACATCTCCCCCGGAAAGGCTCGAACTTTCAACCTCCTGATTAACAGTCAGACGCGCTGGCCAATTGCGCCACGGAGGACTGGTTGAATTTCGGCGCTTTTATTTTTAACTACCTGTTTTACACAATCACCACCCCTTTCCGTGAAGAAAATCTTAACACAGTCCGTTAGAGAGATACTCTATTATACTCTACTTCAACTACTTTCTTAACATCAGTCTCTTTCCTCAGGTTCTCCTTTCGATTGCGTACCAATGCATCCCCTTATGAATGTCTTTTAGCGAAGTTTCTCTTTCATCTCGAGAGGATAGCTACGATATCTGGCCGAATGGTAATGCGGTCATCAAATGCTCAGATGCTTGAATGCTTTACAGCAATGTCATATTCATAACCGAGGTTTGTCTGGCTTTTCTCAAGCCCTAGCACCTGCCGAGCAGAAGTGCGTCGAAGGGGTGGCTGAAAAGTTCGCTAGAAAAGCGTTTGACTATCTTACCACTCAAGAGTTCACCCAGTAGATATACTTCCTTGAGTCCACGATGTCAGACTGGTCGACAGAAAGAGATGTTGCAGGAGCGGGTCCATTAGAAGCTTGCGGCCTTCTACATAGCTGAAATGCAGTCTTCCAGATGCTTGCCGCACCCAGTGGCCCCGAGAATACTAACCTGGGCGTTATCCTACACATTCAAAGCGAAGACGATTCAATCGGAGAGCTTTGGAATGACACAAATTCAACCGTCAAACTTCTTAATGAGAAAAGGCCCACCCAATAAGAGCTTTGTTTTTAAGTATGATTGGCACTGGCGAGGAGATTTTACATTCAGTAGCCGATCAGACCATCCTACTGGCAAATGGCAAAGGAACCTAAGAGCCCTTCACAACAAGCTAACATTTTGGACATCCTGCCGTTTCCATTTTTCATTGCCGGATCAAGCTGTACTCGAGACAGTCTACGGAAGCACCTCACGACAAGCCTCACATCGTTCGCTAGATCATTTAAGATCATGATCTGCGCCCCGAATGAGATCCTAAAGTTCGACCTCGACTTCCGGAACAATACTCTACACCGAATCGTCTTACTCATTTCTCCCCCGACTGATAGCTTTTTTATGAAGCAAGAAGCGAAATGTGCTGCAGCAGAGCAATTTGACGAAGCCTTTAACTTCATGCTTTAGTTGGTGGGTAGACAGTAGACCTTACAAATTCGATCTTTTTAGGTGCGGGTATGCAGCTGCTCGATTTCGATATCGCAAGCACGCTCCTGTAAGCGAAATGTGGACTTATCTAGCCACAGAAACACGAGAACAGCGCCATTTGAGATAAGGAGAATACACCTCAATTCGGGTGCCTTGAGGGTGTATTTCCGTGGGGTCAAGATTCCGGTAACTCAGTAGGCCGACCCCAAGATAAGGGCTTCAATTTGGGGGGCGCCTGAATGGAACAAGCCGGCAATCTCTAAGAGGGGCGTGCCCTATCTACCCAGCTTACACGACTTTACTCAGTATCATATATCAATCAAAAGTAAGTAGGCTGTCAAATTATGGCCCAGACTTATCAGAGAGTGCCTACGCTATAGTGATGTTTCTCTATAACTGAACTTATGTCCAAGGCTGGAGCACAACCGATAACCGCCCGTGGATCGGCCCAAAATATATGTAGCAAGTGATCCATCAATACGAATTTTTTGGTTGCTACTCTTGTAACACTTAAGCAAATTATTGGCCAGAAACGAGGCTCTGTAAATATCTAACATGGGACCCCGGTCTACCCTATGTTCCTGACCCAGTCATCTTTAGTCATTTGCTTCCCTATAGTCATCATCTGGAGAATGAAATTAAACTTGCGACAGAAGGGAGTTCTAACCTGTGTCTTTTTGCTCATGAGCTTTACAATTGCTGTGACTGTCATTAGAGGTAGTATTATTGGTGACGTTTACAAGTCCGTGGCAGGGGCGGGCCGAAAAGTCATCGATATCAGGGGGATCCTGTTCTGGTTACCACCTTGAACCCGTAGCTATCCTCATTGCCTGCATCATTTCCTTCCGCTCTCTTTGATTAAGGAGCGAGGAAAAGACCCCTAAAAGGAAGATCGAGGTCGAGAAACAAGCGGATGATAATAACTCAACCAAAGTTTATCAAAGCTGGTGGATGGGATTCACGGTTGCGCAGACTCCACAAGTTACAACAATATGCTGACTACCTTTGCGGACCTCGAAGGGACAGATTCAGGAAAACATAGCGTCAGGTCCATTCAGACAGGACCTGCTTCAGGAAAAATGAGGATTGACAACAGCATGCCTAGGCTAGGGTTTGCCTCAATAACAACGGTTGGAATGTTTGATGGCGTGAGATACATGTAAAGTGTATAAATATGTACCGGATACTGTACAGCATGCATAGACCTAACCCATCTGGGATAAGATCTGTGCGAAATAAGGTGTGGTCTAAGCGCGCAATCCCTGTCGATTTGGGTCATTATGGCAGACGTCATTCAATTTTCTTTCTACAAGACAATAATAGCCCATGCTGCTTGTTTCAAGACATATTCCTACACAAATTACAGAATCGCACCATTTAGACCATATTTGTTCTTTTCTATTCAGAAATTCGCTCGATTTGTCACATTTAAACCAGTACCCTAAGTGTATGATCTTGGATCTTGGCCTTCAAGAACAACAAAGACTTGGAGCCGATATACGATCTCGATGCACTCTAACTATCTCTGATAAGCTCATTATTCTACTCACCTAAAACATCTTACGTTACCTAATACGGAAGTGAGCTTTTTGGTCATAAGATGGCAGAAAAGTATATCATTCGAGTAACAGCTGGGTCCGATTATAATATCGACAACCATGTGGTCGTACCAGTCAATTCCCATGAGACCGTTAATGTCAGCAACGATCTCATGGATGCTGAGATAAACGTGCGCGTCAAAAATTACGGTGGCCTACCACGTAATTCGCCTACTACCTCTCCATACTTTTCTCTAGAGACCCACGCCACAAATGACGACCAATACAGTCTCGCTATCCGTTTTACGCCTAAGAGAACTAGGAAGCCCCGGAGGCAGAGCCCTTCGTCTGGATCTAGGCCATCTTCACACGATGGCTCGGGTCCCAATGGGTCAACACCCAGCGAAGAAGCATCTCGAGAAGCACTAGAGGCTTCTAGTGCAGGTAATGAAAACGACGCATCTTCACCTATAAAAGGCATCTCAGGTCACGATCTTCAGTTCGGTAATGACTTTGATCACCCAATCAGAGATCGCCTGCCGCCAGGCTTCAGCTACGCCATGAACATCGTCAAGTGGTGGATCGACCCTGGCTTGGATGGCGATCCGTACGCCGACATGCCGTATCTGTACGGCCCGGGGCTTTCTTCATTTAACAGCATTTACATCGGTACGGGTGAGCATGATCCCGAGAAGGGTGGCCTATATTTCGATGAAGGAGGCGATGAAGCAGGCCTAGAAGCCCGCCGCGCGATTGGTGCGCCCGACGGGGCTAAGGAGAGGAAGAAATGGGCGCTCGCCAACGATAGTAAGGACAAGTGGGTCTTTGAGTACGGCAAAACGTACTGTGTCGACTTCTTCAATCCTTATATTGACTTTAAGGACTTCTCTCTGCGGCTACCGGGGTTCACACTCCCGATCATGAAGTATTGGGATGGTCAAGGTCTCAGGTAAGCCACTGGATGATCCCCTCCCCTCTCTCTGTTATTTTTTTTTTTTTTCCCTTTTCCTTGGTAGACAGATGATAGATAGCCTCTTATTCGGTTTTATACGCAGGGCCCGCGTTAAACGCTCACATACCCTCAGATACGTGCTCCGAAACCGATCTACGGGTGATACCTACCTTGTCATTTTATTCACACTCTACTTGAAGGAGGACGTTCATGAGGACGGGTCTCTGAAACCAGCGGCGCTGGAAGCGACGCGTGAGGATAAGAGGTTGGCGAAAGAAGCAGGGAAAATTACTGATGACGATGGCGCCAATGGAGAAAAGAGAGGGAATGTTCCTAAAAGTTCAGGCGACGAAGATGTCGATTAGGCTATAAAATTGTGTCATATCTATCTTAGATAGTGATATTTGTAAAGCTAGATAGATAGTATTGTATTAGTTTTACATCGTGAGAGTATGACCACCACGACCCCGATGCCATCACTTGATACGACGTTGTTTTAATATTGCGCGCATTAAGAACCCTTGGATGACTTTTGTGTAATATTGTTAGTGCTAGCGCAGCCAAATAGGCTATGCATTGCTTACTTTTACTATCCAGAGGGTTATAGGAGATTATGTCATCACGAACACCCTCCTTTAAGCAGGGGCGGAATAGTTCCGTGCTTAGTCCCTTTCTGACAGATTTTCTTGTGAAAGAAGTGCGTTATCTCGCGATCCATCGCGCTCACGATATCTGACGCAACCTCAGCCGCTTTCAGCCACATTGGTGAATCGCTTCATGCTTAGTAGAGTATATATACGCTCCAGCTGTTTAGTCTTGAGGTTCGGATTAGCTAATTCTATACGAGCAGAGGGCTTGTGCTTTTAACATCAAGGCTCATTTGCTGACAACAAGTCGATCGTTCGTGTCTATCCTCTGCAGAAAAATAGGTTTTAATTGAACCTAAATGACCAGTCAACTATATTCGCAGATGTTGTCACGTACAGCTATGTCAGGGTTGTCTGTCCCGGAGTGAATGGAATAGCCTACGCAGTCACGTAGCAGGTAGGTAGAAGGGGCCAGTAGCCATAGGATGCATTGGTCAACATAGCCCCTAGCCCTTCCAACTGCTAGTTGGGAGGGATAGCCTGTATATATAGACCCAACCTGATAGGTACACACTAGGGTGTCACCTATTCACCTGACAAGCTACCTATAAATTGAGCGATGTGTTGAGCGTGTATCTTATAGCTTAAGTTGGTCTTCCAAATAGAGAAGTAGCGATCGCCTAACTCGTAGCCATACATTATTCTCTCGATATCTAGGACTTGTATGAATCTCTTAATGAGCCGTGGACTATTAGTGATTATGTCAGTATTACCAAGGTATTATAAACTAGAGATACCTTAATAGACAGCCTGAGTTAGCGGCCACTAGCACTTATGAAGCATGAAAAGAGGCTTTTTGGGTGACTTTTCAACGAGATTGAAGCTTTAATTGCCACCTATACCTACTATATGATATGAAATATACTTTTATCACACCGTAAGGCCCATTATATAGCCACAATATCGCTCTGTCATAAACACTTTGAAGACTTCTCAGCTTAAACCTTCAGGTTGTCAGAGACCATGTACCTTTAGGGCGGATCTTTAGTAGGTAATATATACTTGTTGTTGTGAAGGTCCCCAATACCCCTCCTTGGTCTCTATACAAAATTTTTCTCTGTCCTATCGCGTAGTGTAACACAAGTTGAGAAGCCAGTAGCTCTTTTACTTATAGTTACACCGGTCCTGGTGGTCTATATTTGTGTGTTCTTTGGTCCAGTCTTAGGATTACGCATATCAACGCTAGTATTGGTCGTTCGATTCCAGAGTGTTAAGGGCCGGCACCAGAAAAGCTTTTTTTTTTTTGCAAGTCACACCTAAGAAATGTCAGCTTCATATGCTCGATACACGAGGGCAAGGTATGTAATAATATCTAAAGAGTATGAGAGCGTGTCAGGTATTAGTATCTACAGAAGAGGCTGCGTGTCTATTTGATTTGTCATAGGAGTAGATTATTTTCTCTCATTCCTGTCTTACGTTCAGGTTCACCGCGGAAAGATTTCTGTCGGCCTACATTCCCGAAAGGACATCAAGCCATAATAGTAGCCTGTTCTCAAGATCTACGAGTCCAAAAACTGTGATTTTATTATATCTTGCTCACCGTATCTAGACGAATGTTAGTAATAGCTACAGTAAGTAGGCTAAACTAGAACTAGTCGGCTCACACTTTGTCTAGAATGTCGAGTCAGAATCAATGCATACGGTCAAGCAGCTTTTGGGGCAAAATATACACACACCCCCTTTACTTCAACTAATGTTGTACAGAAGATATACATGAGGCTCTGTTGCCACCCGCCCTAATCTGCATTGGTCCTTTGAAGCCATATCATACGAAGACATATTATATCGGCCTCAGCCACTTGCTGTGACTCTCCCGACGAGGCTATTCAGCTCTTCCCAATCCGATACCTTCTGAGTCCTAGAGCAAAATCTTAAAGGGTAAAGGCCGAAGTAAAGCCGTATATGTAGATCTGGGCTTACAGGAGGTTGTAAGGGAGCCTTCTAAATGGTCAACGGACCTCGAGATCATAAAATTTTATAATCATATTGAGACTGTCTCCAGGCCCTGCGTCGAACCCTTGTGATAATTAAAGTAGCCTGTTTCCTTCCCAATTCTATGTCTATTACATTACCAACAATCAATGCTTCTCTCTAGTCCAAGTATAATCTTTCAGAAGTATGACTTGATAACTGTCAATAACAACTTCGCTTGTCTGGCTGGCCATTAGGTAGGTAATAGATACTTGTTATTACCCGAAGCTTCTGAACATCCCTTCGCGGTCTACACTTGCCTATATACAAAAGATCCCTTTGTCCTATCGTATGTCCTATCCCGTGGATCGCGTAGGGTGGCAATAACCAAAGTTCTAATTCTTAGCGAAGTGTTACTAATACAAGTATAAGCACTAATAGTCACTATAGGTGGTTAGGTTTCCCTGCTCAGAGGCGTTCTACCTGACTTGCATGTAGTGCAATAGTACGGTGATACAGCTCTATTGTGGGAAAAAAAAGTTTATCGATGTTAATAGCTGCATTACCTAATTCATTAAATCTCATTGGCCTCAAAGTTCTCCCAATCTGGAAAAAGTTAACGAGATTATGTAATACCCCTGTCACTAGTGAAGCTGCTACTTTATATGACAGAAAATACCTTCAATAGATCTATCAGGGGTCCTCGATTAATTATCTGTTAGCCCTCTCGAAATCGATTATTTCAATTTTCTCGAGTTAAATTGCAAAAGTGTAGAAAGCCGGATTTGATCACTGTGCTGTTCAGTCTATGATCTCTGAGAAAAGCTATCACCAAATACCTAATCTATTAATAGGCACTCCTTTTGTGTTTGAAGGAGCGTTTATTTTACGCCTGTAGGAACAATCCCCCGTTGCCGAGAGCCATTGGACGCGGCGTGATTAATCACATTGCCGTCTGGAGTGGGTTCGGATTCGGATTGAACCTGTTCTACCACAATCTAGGCATAAAGCTGTGCTTGTGATAAGGTAGTACTAGATTCCTACACGATGCCTACGCTATCTGTCAGTGCCGGAAGGATTCATGCATGGCACTAATTACACTGTCTATCAAACCATGTGGCATGCTGCTGTGTGACAGCCACCCTGTAACATGGTTAACTTTCTTATTTGAATAATTTCGTCAAGAGGCATGCATAGAATTACTTTTGCTTTACGTGACTTATATCAAGAGATAATCTATTTCGTCATCGGGAAGTCTTTGAAACTACTGACTTTTCATTCCATGAAACGCAGATTCGAATGCCTTAATTTGGGAAATAGCCCACGCCTCTCTCCTTTTTATAGCTACCTCTGAATCGGATGTTGTGTGGGAAAGCCCTAGAAGCTTGGGTTAGGGATTACTATAGCAGGCAAGCTTAGCCAATGAGAAGGGCTTACTAATGCAGTGAACTCCAGATGGGATAGGTTCATATCTTTGGTCTCGATTGCGAGTCGCATTTAGATATATGTCGTGCTCTCTTAATGCGAGTTCCGTTAACTTGGCTGGGACACTATTATTTTTGGTTAAACGGCTTTACTATCTTTATAGGTAAGAATGCAAACCTTTCAGTAGTTTGTATTGAGGCCATACTGGATGTTGGCATATCGCGGTGAAGGCGTGAAGATGTAATTAGGCGTAGCCAATGAAAGATCCTCTAATCACTAATGAGAACAAAATCTCAGCACATATGAGAAGCCTTGGAAGTTGTAATGTCTTGGGCAATATCCCGGGTGTCATAACTTGCTAGTTTTCAAGATAGTCAAGGACGGGGTGACACTTAAATAAATAAAGGAAGGCAATATGGGCCAGCACCAGTTATTCCCATGGATCTTCACATGAAATTTACATTAAGACATACGTATAACAACAACTCCCTCGGCCATGTTTGTTGATCATCTACCCGAAGCTAACAGGATCTATAAACGCCTTTGGGGGGAATGAGGACTTTGTGAGCTCCACCAGGCCCCAACTCTTCAGGGATGAGATTTGAGTCTCGATATGGATGTACCTGTTACCAGCAGTAGACTTCACTGATGATTATAGGATGTGTCAGCATACTGATTCCTCCTTTAGTCTGACTGCTCAGGGAGTCATCAAATATTCGCTGGGTCTTTGAACCATGAATGACGATGAGTTAGCTGCAAGAGGATGGCGATGCGGAACTCTAGTATCACTTAAACGATTCAGCCTTGTGGGAGTCACAGGACATCCAAAGGAACCTGAGTGTTGTCACGCTACGCGATGACACACATGGCTACCTCGTGATCCGTGAGGGTACGAAACAAAGGGACATGTTGTATATAGGCAAGGGTAGATCGCGAAGGTATCCAGGACCTTTGCGCAACAACAAACGTCTATCACCCATCTATAGTTCAGCCTGTTGAGTACAGGGTGCCTGACAGGTGGGTGTGATCTTAATTTGACAGGTTTACCGAGAGCTTCCGAGGTACAGCTTCTAATCATACACCCTAATTACAGCATGCTAAGCCTAGGCCCTGTAAGGAATCCCAATTGTACATCATTGCTCTTCACTAGAATTGGTAGGTACTTCTAAACTGGCTTATGGACTTAGTAGCCCAACTACGGCGGTGAGCTAGTGAAATATCTACGGTTTGGATATAGTAAGGTATTCAAAATATACGTGCTATACCCATAAACCACAGCTTTTCCAGTAACGTTAACGGGGGCGCTGTGATACAATAGGGCAATGTACTCAGGCTACTCGATATGAATTAGAAACGCGTGTCGTCGGAGACCAGTCATATGAGGTAGCTAACAGACCGGTAGGCTTTGTGGACAAACATCTGCACACCGCCGGCAGTTTCTCACTACCTGAATAAATGGATAAAGCCCAAAACGGGTACATGGAGCGAAACCTGCTTCTTGATAAATCTACCTGCATATCTGACAGAGCACTAATACCACACCGGTCCCTGTTTATATACCGGCGACTGCACTCTGCCTATCTCCTATAACCAAGTGACTTGTTACGCCATTGACTCTCTCATATCAACCAACTAACCCGAATTATACTGACAACAGAGATGTTTTACTCCGAGCCAAAACTCTTGGTAGGCACGAGCAAAACCATGTCCAGTGTCATAACTTCTAGCCATAGTAGAGAATATTTATTCAATCTTTCCAAACCTCAGACGTAGCTGAAATAATGAGGCTCAAAAGGCCTTTTATATGATACGACACTTGCATCCTTTGTCACTGTTTATAGTCCAGTCCTCGGGGCTAATGCAGAAATATTGACGAATGACTTGGCTCACACACAAAAATGGAAGGATGTAAATTGCAACCTCACCACAAATATTTTACGTGTGGACTCCATGCATGGCTTATCTATCTGACTGCATGAAAAGTTTTTGTCCCGCGGCCGATTGATACAACACATTCACAATCGCCGGAGGAAAACAATGACGTCCATTGCCTGCCTACTAGCTATACGCCAAAGAATTCACAAAAATTATTTTCCGGAAAAAAAACCCCCCATTTTTTTTTTTTTTTTTTTTTTTTTTTTTTTTTTTTTTTTTTGGCTCACCAAGAGCTTCAAACTAGCATGGAAATCATGTCTTGATATTAGCATATTCGGGCTCTAGGCACGCGAAGACTATTGGCTATCTACATCCTGCAGAGTGATGATGCAGAAAATCATATTCTATTTCCCATAATATAACAGCCTCCGAGCAGAGACTTTAGACCTTGCCACTCTTTCGTGCGGCCAGTTACATCGCGGAGAGCGATGCTCCAACAGCGATACTTGCCAAGACCTAGATTAGCACAATTCATAGATACACCGGAGAGACCGACTGCAGAAAGGAACTAATATTTCAAATCTCTTTCGACTCAAGATGAATCAGATTGGCAGGGGTCTCAAGGCACTGGTGAGCTTTCTACGCAGCTATGAGACCCACATACTATAACAACCCTGGGAATTACTCGATTTTATCCCAGCCTTGTGTAACTCTAACACAGACAAGAATCCCCTAATTTCGTATAATGCTGCCACGTGTTCTCCTATTTTCAAAGAAGAAGGAGTAGATGAGCCTACAGAATGCACGCTATACTCCTGAAACATCGTTTATCCTCCCGCGCCATCCGAGTATTCTTACAACTATTAGAGGAATCACCACTAGCAGTGTGTTTGTTGTTAAGCAATATGTACCTGATCCTAGCTGACGCGTGGTTTGTATTTATAAACTTGGATCGACATGTTGTACCCCACTGCATAGGGCTGCTGCTAGTAAGACTTGGTCTAGCGGCACCAGTTCTTCGGCCATGAGCCCTAGCTAATATTTAATCAGAATGTCGCATGCCTTCTATATGCTCGAGCGGGAGATGTAAGAATATGAGCTGGTTAGGATCTAGTAAGTCCTTGCTGTTGTCTAGCTGTGGATCCCGATCCTCAACAGGATATAGCCAATATATGGGGTTCCTGTCCCCCATTTATAGAGAGCAGATCGGGCGCAGTTGTCGCTCCGAATTCCAAGAACTGGGTTTCTGCTGACAGGAGGCTGAGGACCTACCTTCTAGTTGTAACCGACCGGCCCATACATACCGTTAATTCCAATTGCGGAATTAGCTCTGGTACAATTCAAATCCTAACAAGAACAGTAACTAGATCTCAAGGTAATGTATGTATAAATCTTGCTGGCTACAGGATTCAATGATGTTTTCAGTGTATGTGATGATTGAAAATAAAAGGTCAAGTTGCTATTGAAATGTCTTGGGAGGTTGAGCCCCTATTTCTCATAATTAGAACGAACAGTTTTGAAACAAAGACAACTTATTCTAAAAAATGTTAACGACAAGACTCTGAGTAACAATGAACGAGTAACACGGGGAGGGCATAAACAAATTGCATTTGTTGGCTGAATGCAGTTTTTATCCTATGCCAGCACATATTATGTGGACATCTATAACCCCCAAAGTAAACCAACTACTTATTTTCATGGCTTCTCACCAGCCTAGTGACAGGCAAGCTTAATAATTAATTTTCTCGAGTTGTCTGATCGGATACGTAAAAGGATATATGCTCAGATACTCTTCTTTCAGTGTGTCCGTGATCATTAGGTATTAGCGGGAAATTAAAAGTTATGATTTAGTAAGTGAAGCTTCTTTTTTACTGATTGATCTACTCTTTCAACAAGTTGTCGCGTAATAAATTATTGTCTATTTGTCAGTGAAGAACCATATTGTGAATCTGTTGAGAATTTCCCGGTGTGTTGGTTACGGAGGTAACTTATCTGGGCGGCCCTCTAAGAGAAACAATAGCTGGCCGGTCATGGGGATTCTCAATCTTTATAACGTAGGCTGATTGACCTCTTGGAAGAAATTGTAAACATTATATCAAGAGGCACTTTTAAAGCCCGTTAGTCAAGTGAATACAATACAATCAATGAGATATCTTGATATCAGGTTTGATTGATTTGACATTATGAGCGTAACCCCAAAAGGGCAATTGTTGGCTTTAGCGGGCTGATGGGCGTTTTGGCTAGGAATCCTGCATAGTGGCTTGACAGTTCTGCTAGTTTAGGTACCTAGGTACCTAAGTACCTTAGATAGGTGGGTATATATGTATATCTATGATGTACATGTAGGTCTCTAAGGTACCTCAGTACACCCGTAACAGTACTACGCCACATTAACGCTCAGGTTACCTACGCAGTATCCTAGTACTGCCCTAGGTAATTTCCTAAGCCTTATTATACTCTATTACCCGCTTAGGAACAGGTACCTATATAAGTAAGATCTACACTTGTTAGGTGTTTTACATTACCTACGTACCTAGTAGGCAAAAGAAAGAGAGAAGGTCTTCGTCTGGTCTTGGGGTACTTAGCCTTGGCTCTCATGCCAATGCCATGTTATGCCAAGCCTCGCCTTCCCTAATTCCGCCTAGCCCGCAGCACCCAGGCAGATCTCGGAAGAAAGCTATTACCTATCATCAGTGACGATGCCAGGTCTAAGTAGGCTGTACATACTCCGTACTACATACACTACTAGCAACCCATCACGTAATTACTTACCTTACATACTACGTAGACGCGCAGCTGGTGACGGCGCCCCTTACCTTCCCTAGCCTACCGCACTGACCTGGCGGATGTACCACAACAACTTCACTAAATTGTCATCTTGATTATGAGTGCCTGCTAGACTGGTGTGTCTCCGATCTGTGCTCGCTCCCCCCCATACCCGTATCTATACCCGTCTGGACCGTCGCGATGCCGCCAGCACCGAGCCAAAAGGGCACGGGCAAGAAGGCCTCGGGCGGAAAGCCTCAGCGTAGCCGCAACACGACGCCCATGTCCAGCGTGCCCGCGAGCGCCAGCACCCTCGGCACCGCCGCCGCTGCCGCTGCCGCCACCAGCATCCCGCCCGTCGAGCTGCTCGAGAGCGAATTGTTCGACGTCAAGTACGAGCACATGCGCAGCATCCTCGCCGACGACATCCTCGACCAGAGCACGTCCAATGCCGTGATCCCCGACTCCAGGACCCTCGATGCCCTGCTCTCCAAGCTGGAGAAGCTGCACGACCTCATCGAGCGCCGCGGCAACTGGTGCGATAAGGCGATGCGCCTGATTGTCGCCGAGAAGAAGGGCCACCACGTGAACGAGATGCAGTCGACGACGATCAAATCCGAGTCGCGAAAGGACGGGGCGTCGCAGGATGGCGAAAGGAAGCCTAATAAAAAGAAAAGAAAAGCAAACGAGAGTCTCGCGCCGGGAGACCAGAATACTGGTAGGTTGCTGCGCAGATATCCGCTTGTGACTGTTGTTATCATTATTGTCGTTGTTGTTGTTGTTGTTGTTGTTGTTGTTGTCGTTGTCGTTGTCGTTGTCCCACGCGTCCACATTGTGTAGTGTATACACACTCTGCTTGTTCTATGTCGCCTTGAGCAACCATTGTTGCTTTAAGGGCCATATTCTATTGTCTTTGAAACGCTAGTCTACTTAGCTAGACCTTCCCTCCCCCCATCTGCCCAATGCCTACCAAGTCCCTCGAAATCTGCCTACTCGACTTACCTATCCTGTTCTATGCTTGCGTCACCTCTTGTATACGACTGCTGCACAACGCAATATCCCTAAAGTTGGGTTTTGACTCTAATGTCTACAGAACGATCTTCCCCACTGCGTGATTCGAGCAGTAAACCTCGCAAACCGTCGCGCGACAACGATTCGGCTAGTTCCTCGCTCTCTCCTGTCGCCCAGCCGACATCGAGCGCCATGGACGTTGATGAGAAGGCGAAGCTTGACAAGGATGCTGGAGAGGAAGAGGAGGAAGGGGAAGAGTCCTCGGAAGATGAGTTCGCGCCTCCTGCGCGCGAAGTCCCTCAATTCCAAACCTTTGGTGAAGATCCATCCACCTTCCCCGACCCTACCGTTTATGAGATCCTCGATGCCAAGCCGGGGATGTCTATCGAGGAATTGAAAGAACTATACTCTGTCGCCGTCTTTCCCAAGACCGACCTTGCCGATCAGATCGCTGGTGATCCTCCCGACAAGGATTTTAGTAATGCGAAGCCGACAAATCAGATCAGTTTCAGTACCTTTTCGACCTATGTTGAGCCGTACTTCCGTCCCTTTGCCGAAGAAGACCTGACCTTCTTACGGGAGCGGGGCGACCGTACAACATCCTTCATCATGCCTAAACGAGGCAAGAAGCACTACACCGAGATATGGGCAGAGGAAGATAACGCGATGGCTATTGACTCAAATGGCCAGAGCAGGGACAAACTGGCGCCTAATCAACCTCGTGGCACCATCGATAATATGGACGATGATGTTGCCGAGACGGACAAACTCTCGGTAGGACCCGTCTTATCGCGTCTTTTACAAGCCATGCGCCCAGAAGCACGCGCGCAGCCGAGCGAAGACAAGCCGATGACAAACGGCATCAACGGCGATTCGGACGCAAAAGAAGAAGTCAACGGAGATGGGGTAGGAGGTACCGCAAACGACGAAGCTAGAAGCATGCCCCCGGCGGCCTTCATGACCGAATCGGCCAGCGAAGCCTGGAAGAGGGCCACACATCTAAAGCTTGACTACCTGCAGGTCGACGAACGGATCAAGCAGGAACTTCGTCACGTTGGATTCTTACCACAGGAGGGCTTTGATGGCGACTATGACGGCCACTTCGATGACGAGGTTGCGGCACGCCTACGGCTCCTCCAGGACCGCCTGCGCCAACAGATTCTCATCAACGGCGCTCGCAAAGCTAGGCTTACCGAGCTTGTGAAGGAGAGGATGGCACACCAGGAGTACCAGACGATCCTGGAGGATCTGGATACTCAAGTCCAAGGCGCGTATCTTAAGCGCACGCGAACCATGGGTAAGAGCAAGAAGTCGAAACGACCGGGTGGCGCCGGCGGTGGCAGCCATCCTGCAGGTGGTGCCGGTGCCGGTATGGCACGACCCGGGATCGGCGACGTGACCAAGACACTCATGGAACGACGCCGCCGGTGGATCGACAGCATCGGAACGGTGTTTGACGACGAGAACCTCGGCAAGGTCCCTCGCGCCTCTGATCCCGACAGTACTATCTTTAAGCCTGAAGTCATGGCCGATCTCATGAAGAAGGAACGACAAGCCTGGGACGAGGAAGTTGAAGAGGAGTAAAATCCTAGTCTTTTAAGATTTTAATTGTTTAGGGAAGATCCTATGCGGTTTATGTAAAAGGGCAGCGGCAACTGGCGTTGGTGGGTTGTTGATACCAAATCTGGAGTTCGAGGTGTCTCATTCCTATATTGCGCTTATTACGTTACATGATGAAGGCGTTATGGCAGATGCCGAGCTCTGGTCTTTGCTCTTGCAGAAGAAATCTACATGACTTGCTCGATGCGATGCAGAGCAACTGATTCACACAATATCAAACCCGATGTTCCTCATGGCATCTGAATGAGTAGTTTTGAAGTCTAACCTCAGTTTCAATAATGTTGATCGCTTCAACACTCAAACTAACTGGGTTTATTTTCAGATTTATCTCATTAAAACATGACATAGAAAGTATTAAGGTAAGCGAGTAAATGAGATCTCTACCCTTAATCTAACTTTCAGAGGCAGATTTTAGGTTTGGTATATCAAAGTGTTCATTGATAACGGTGTAGACCCAACCGCGGCTGAGATGTCTCCTGCTTCACCACGCCCTGTTTGCTATTATACACCATTCTTACTTAGTTTAAGTCCTTATCTGATGTGCTACTGCGGGGTACCTTGGACTCACCCACGAGCTTCGCGATAAGCTCGCATGGAGTGCTCCCCCCAATTGGCGACCGAACTTTGAACGACTGAATACCGGTACTACTCATTAATACGTAGCACATTGTATATGTGTTACTTTCGCGTATCGGTAAGTCAGTATTAAATAACAGGACGGAGTGTGAGAGGCTCAGGCTTCAAGATGCATCTCGTCCCCAAAGAGGTTCGTGCTTCTGATCTATCCATTCCCTGTTTCTTGGTGTACACGCCAAGCCACGTCTGTGGGGGACGTCACCAGATGAGATGAAGAATGACGTCTAATTGATTATCTGTGTCTGTGTCTGTGTGTGTCCAAACAGATGTGTGAGGCGTCGTGTTGAACGCAAAGAGAAAATGGAAAGAATTAATAAATACTAATGTGGAATTTACTTCTTTAACTTATAGCTTGACAAGCTCGTCATATCGCAACTGGGCTTCCTTGCCCAGAGACGCCTCGCGCGCGGAGTCAAGTTGAACCATACAGAGGCCACGGTACGTTCCCATTACCTAACATCTACATAACATCTACACAACCGAACGTGTTTGTAACACGGCTTCGCGTCTTGGCCTTACATGATACTACTTGGCGATGAACACAAATGGATACATTATCCACTTAAGACAGACACACAGACACAGACGAGCTAATGCGTTTCACCCGTAGGCCCTCATCGCCAATAATCTCCAGGAGCTGATCCGCGATGGCCAGCACACGGTGGCGGACCTCATGACCATCGGCTCGACGATGCTGGGCCGGCGCCACGTGCTGCCGTCCGTCGTGAGCACGCTGCACGAGATCCAGGTCGAGGGCACGTTCCCCGTCGGCACGTACCTGGTGACGGTGCACAACCCAATCGCCACGGAGCACGGGGACCTCGCCAAGGCCCTGTACGGCAGCTTCCTGCCGGTGCCGTCCGCGGACTTATTCCCGCCCTCGCCGCCCTCAGCCTACGACGCCGCGAGCGCCCCCGGCGCCGTGGTCGTCGTTAAGGGGCGGCGCGTGACTATCAACGAGGGCAGGCGTCGCGTCAGGGTCAAGGTCACGAGCAAGGGGGATCGTCCGATTCAGGTCGGCAGTCATTACCACTTCATCGAGACGAATCCGCAGCTCTCGTTCGACCGGAAGCTGGCGTACGGCTGCCGCCTCGACATCCCCGCCGGCACGTCCGTGCGCTTCGAGCCCGGCGATACTAAGACCGTCACGCTCGTCGAGATCGGCGGGCGTCGCGTCATCCGAGGCGGCAATAACCTCGCCTCGGGCGTCGTGGACCTAAGCCGCGCGGACGAGATCATCGCGAGACTGCAGCAGGCCGGGTTCGCGCACGAGCCCCAGCCCGCAGCAGGTCTATCTCCATCATCAAGCGGTGGTGGTGGTGGTGGTGGTGGTGGTGGTGGTATTGTAGCGCCGTACACGCTGGACGGCGCCGCCTACCGCGCCATGTTCGGGCCGACGACGGGGGACCGCGTGCGCCTCGGCTCGACGGACCTCTGGGTCCGCGTCGAGCGGGATTTGACCGTGTACGGCGACGAGTGCAAGTTCGGGGGCGGCAAGACGCTGCGCGAGGGCATGGGGCAGATGAGCGGGTGCGCCGACGCCGACTGCCTCGACCTCGTCGTCACCAACGCCCTCGTCGTCGACTACACGGGCATCTACAAGGCCGACGTCGGCGTCAAGAGGGGGCTCATCGTGGGCATTGGGAAGGCCGGGAACCCGGACGTCATGGACGGTGTCACGGAGGGTATGGTCGTGGGGAGCTGTACTGATGTTATTGCTGGCGAGGGCAAGATCGTCACGGCTGGTGGTATGGACTCGCATATCCATTTTATTTGTCCGCAGCAGGCGTATGAGTCTATTGCTTCTGGTATCACGACTTTGCTTGGTGGCGGCGTGGGACCCAGGTGAGTTTTTATTTCGTGGTATATGTCTATGCCTACCCCCTTTTTTATTATCGTGTAGGGAAGGAAGGCAATTTTCCTTTTCAATTTTATGCCTTGTCTTTATTTTTGCTCCTTTGCTTCTTCATCTTCTTTTCCCTCTTCTTCCCACTGACAATGCCAATAGCGCCGGCACGTCGGCAACGACCTGCACACCCGGCGCCCACTACACGCGCCAGATGCTGCAGGCCTGCGACGAGCTGCCCGTGAACGTCGGCATCACGGGCAAGGGCAACGACAGCGCGCCGGAGGCGCTCCGGGAGCAGATCGCGGCGGGCCAGTGCGGGCTGAAGCTGCACGAGGACTGGGGCACGACACCGGCGGCCATCGACGCGTGCCTGGGCGTGTGCGACGAGCTCGACGTGCAGTGCCTGATCCACACGGACACGCTCAACGAGTCCGGGTACGTCGAGTCGACGCTGGCGGCGTTCAAGGGCCGCACGATCCACACGTACCACACCGAGGGCGCCGGAGGCGGGCACGCGCCTGACATCATCTCGGTGGTGGAGCACGCCAACGTGCTGCCGTCGAGCACGAACCCGACGCGCCCTTACACGCGCAACACTCTCGACGAGCACCTCGACATGCTCATGGTCTGCCACCACCTGTCGCGCGACATCCCCGAGGACGTGGCCTTCGCCGAGTCGCGCATCCGCGCCGAGACCATCGCCGCCGAGGACGTCCTGCACGACCGCGGCGCCATCAGCATGATGTCCTCCGACTCCCAGGCCATGGGCCGCTGCGGCGAGGTCATCCTGCGCACCTGGAACACGGCGCACAAGAATAAGGTCCAGCGCGGCCCCTTGCCTGAGGATGAGGGCACCGATGCCGACAACTTCCGCGTCAAGAGGTACGTCAGCAAGTACACGGTCAACCCGGCCCGCGCGCAGGGCATGGCACATCTCATCGGTAGTATCGAGGTCGGCAAGCTTGCTGATCTCGTCGTTTGGGATCCTGCCTGGTTTGGCACTAAGCCTAGCACCGTTGTTAAGAGCGGGTTGATAGCTTGGGCTCAGATGGTATGTTTACTCTTACTCTTATTGTCTCTACATCCCTTTCTTTTCTGTTTCTTGTTTCTTATATATAAACACCCTATCTATATTCCTGTTTATGATTAGCGTATATCTACTCCAAATTCCTATGATTTCTGTGTTCTTCTTACTCTTCTTTCCTCCTATTTCGCGTTTCAGATAGCCGATTGGTTTATAACCCTCAGCCCTCTTCACCTATGTGGCCGGCTCTCCTTGAAACCGAAGTCCCCCACCTTTCTTCCACCTTTCTTCACCCCTTCTCTCCTCAAAGGATACAAGAGGGGAAAGACATCCACTCGTTTCCTTAAACAACCTACTCACCCCTCTCTCCCACACATAGGGCGACCCCAACGCCTCAATCCCAACAGTACAGCCAGTCATCGCGCGCCCCATGTTCGCGCCCCTCGTACCGTCGACAAGCGTCCTCTTCGTCTCGCAGGCTAGCATCTCCAGCGGCACGATCGCAACCTACGGCCTCAAGAAGCGCGTCGAACCCGTGCGCGGCTGCCGCTCCGTCAGCAAGAGGGACATGGCCTTTAACGACGCCATGCCGCGCATGAAGGTCGACCCCGAGAGGTATACCGTCGAGGCCGATGGTGAGCTCTGCACTGCTGAGCCGGCTACTGGGTTGCCGCTTGCGCAGGATTGGTTTGTTTATTAATTCGAGGAGAGAAAAAATGAGAAAAAAAAGAAAGAAAGAAAGAAAGAAAGGGGGAGGGGAATGAAATTGGGTGGAATGAGATGGGAAGGGGTTTGATATTTGAACGTTTGGATGTACGTATCTAAGTACTTGACTCTGAGGATAGGAACTAGGATGAGATAGTAGTGAGTCTTCCCTTGCGTATTTGTATAGGCTAGGTATATATCTATATTTCTATCTACCTAGGTTACCTAAGCCCTTCAGCATCTCCTGAGCCTAGAAATCTTATAAGCCAACTAACTCTAAGATATGTAGCAGAGACGAGGTTAGAATTGGGGAATTCCTCGCTATTTGATATTAGTGCGATAATATCTAGTATAGGAGAGTACCCTGACATCAGAACACAAGGTGCTCCTTTTCTTGTTCTTTGGTGTGGTAAGGAGGATTCATATGTAAAGACGCCGCGATTTTTTCGATTTAATAGTGAGCCTAGCTATGTTATGTTATGTATGAGAGTCTTTGTAGGCAGGTAGCTAGGTAGCAGGGTAGAAGCAGGTGATAAAATCGAGAACTACCTACGTGCGTGTGGAGGGTCCTAGGTACTGCTAGTACGGCTTACACTGCTTTACGAAATGGACAATTGGTAGAGTGGTTTAGATGCTAAAGGGAGCGGGCACTAGGTGTAGTTAGCGAGAGTCCTTGGTCTGCTGGACTGGGTACCTGGATAGACAGGGAGTGTATATAGCAGATAGAGGTAGGTGGTCAGATTAGGAGGTGAGGTACCTAGAGAGGAATCATGGAGGCGGGACAACAATAGCGTAGGCCAGGAAGTTGAGCCAAGTACTATCTTCCAAGAAAGCACTATATTACTCTGTATTCTACCCTACCTGTACGGGTTGTAGGTAATTAGACCGTAAGGTTGGTGGTTAGTTCTACTTACTTTAGCAGTCTACCTACCTAGGTAGGTAGGTAGATGACCCAACGGCCCAGGAGGGCAGAGAGGGATATGCCGGCTACTCATCGCGGGAACTGGTGGTACGATTGACCGAAAAGGGTGTAAGATGATTGGCTAGCTAGGACTGACATTGCTCCTCGAGCAGGCTGGCTGACCGTATCCCGACTCTAGCCCCCATTCAAGTACCACGAGCTAGGTATCTTAGTTGGTTAGGCGCCTAGGAATTACCACTGTGGTTATTGTGGGTTATATGTTCTTGGGAGGTAGGTTTCTGTTGAACTTTAGGTAGGTATAATAGGGCTCTTCGCTAGCCGTTTAGGTTAGGTGCTGCAAGCGCTGGTATTATCACAGTGGGCAGGTAGGTAAGAACCCTCATAGCGTACTGCACTTACTACTAGGTAGGTAGGTACCTATTTCTAATGAGGGCAGTCAGTCCAGCAGACTGACTACCTGCTGCGAAGGCGGAGAAGACCTAGGCACTTCAGATACTTCCTTCTGTCCGCCTGGCTGTGTATAGTGGTGACTCCATAAGTACCTATTTAGCAAGATGATAGTAGTATAAAGCTCCCTAAGCGCCTAACATGCATCAATCTATGTTCTTGACTTAGGTAGGTTTATGTCAACGAGCACCTTTCCTATATACCTGCCTGTAGTTCTACCCTAGGTACCCAGGTAGGTAACAGTTGGGTAACAATTCCGCTATAAGCTATGAGAACGCCTCAAACGTAGAACCACGGGCAGGGTGAACTGACCCTAGAGGTATTGTAATCTTTGGAGTGATACAGTCCTCGTATTTTCATGTAGTACAACATACCAGCTGCTGAATGGACTCTCCGACTTCTGGGTTCTTGAGGTCTTTTACAGCCTCCTTCCCCAGGCGCAAGCCACCGGTCGACGAAGCTCTACCTCTCTTTGGGACTTGTTCCTTTCTTTAAAGGATCCCATTTGGCCACCCGTGAGATGATCAGCAGTTAAGTAGATATGGTTTGTACCGATAACAGCACATAGTCCACAACGTGCGTAGCACCTGTATTACACATTCAACGGAACCTCACTCAAAGCTTGGCGGTGTCTTATATCGAATTCATACAGCCGTTGGCTTCATTTTAAATGCAATTACTTCCTAGATACAAAGCGCAATCCCGCACAACCATCCAGACCTGAACGCCGTAGTACCTACAAATAACCTTGGGAGTCCTCCAAGGACCACTATTCTTTCTACCGAATCAGCCTCGCCGACCCATCTGCGAAGTTTTCATAACTCATACAATTGCCGTAAGCCAAGTGAAATTGGAATGGGGCAGAGAAGAGAGACCCAGGGTGTCAAATACCGACCCCGGGTTCTCTATAAACAATTCCCAGAATGATCTGGGATCATGACGAGGTATCTCAGAGCTGAAGGAGATGATTCGTTAGAAAGAGGGCAAGCAAAACAAAGAGCCGAAGAAGACAGGATAAGACATCTCTAGTTCTTCTTCTTACGAGCGGACTTCTTAGGTTCCTCAATGTCTGGTACCTTTGATTGGCGCTTGCGCTTCTTGTCAGGACTGGCGGGTGTCGCGTTCTTAGCAGCACTACTCTCGCCATCGTCAACATCACCAGCCGTGCTCTTTCGCTTCCGGGTTGCCTTGCCCTTAGGGGTCTTGGTGCCGTCATCTTGGGCTAGGGAAGGGGTGGCCATTTGAAGTTGCTCTGCGATGGCCTCTTGGTCGTTGGGAGCCATGGTCTCGTCAGTAACGACATCGGCTTGGGGAATATTGTTGGCATCGGCGTAGTTGAGAGCGTCGCCATCAGTCATGTTTCTTGCGTCAGGGTTTCCAGCCTTGTATGAATGAACTCGGGCATTATACAAGCGGAGGTTGAACTGATACGCATTATTCCATGCCTGCCATTGATATTAGCCATTCGTGATTCCAAAGACGAGGCAGTTCTGCTGTCGAAGTGTATATAAACTCACAACTTTCTCTCCCGGTGACATAGAAGCCCATCGGCGCTGGCCTTCCTCCTGCACTGCGCCCTTGGGGGCATCGGCACCTAGGTCATTGGCAATAATCGGCCGGGCCGTCTGCATGTACAGGAAGTACGGGGTCAAAGGCCTCTTGGGAGCATTTGGGTCATGAGTGCGCTTCTTACGCTCCTTCTTCTCCTCGCCGTGAGGTAGAAGGTCGCTTAGTTGGCCGCCGATTCCATCAAGGGCAACGAGCGACTGCATAGATGGACCAGCACCATTGTCAAACGGAGCAGGCTCGCCGATGAGAAGACTTGTCTGTCGAATAAAGTCATCGGCGAAATTCTTCATAAGAGCAGTGATCGTGTTAAATCGCTGATGAACCTAATAGATGTCAGCACAAAGAAAGGCTGGATGATCTCTGGGATGGTCAAGGGTAATGTGTTGTATGAGCAGTCATGAGTCAAGAGATGCAGGTGAAAATAATGGTCAAGATGCATGTCCACATTACCCAAGTCAACTCATATCCCAGACTGATGGGCACTCTCTATCACAAAGCTTTGGAATGCCAGCAGCCCAGTAATGATTAAGGATGGAAAGCAGCGAAAGAATACACATTATACACTCTCTCATTTTCAACCAGACCTGCAACACAATACCACATGGATCTGACTACGACCTTGCAGTTGTGATGGCAGCATTGGTGGTTGGTTATGTTGCTTCTGGGGAAGTTGGTGGTGATAAATAATGGCCATTGACGCGTCGCCATATCACCTGGATGGACAGTGACGGGGACGGGGGTATTAGTGGCAGTAGGTGAAGGGTTCAGTGCCGGTAGACGGGAGAGGGATGATGAGACGAATGTGCACTAGACACAAGCGTAGACAGCCCGACGGGAAGACAGGGAGACGAGAGATGGTTCTAGTTAGGACATATTCAGGACCAACTTACACTGTCACGGACGCGGATGAACTCATCGATGCCGATGGTGCGCTGTTGAGGCGGCATAGCGCCCTGCATGGGCTGCATGGGCGGCTGCTGGGCGATGGCCTGGGGCATCTGGTGCTGGGGCGTCATCTGGTGCTGAAGCTGTTGATGCTGCTGCTGCATCGGCATAGTTGGCATTGGGACCATGGCGGGCGCGGGAGCAACTGGGGCAGGCTGTTTGAGGCCGTCGGTTTTCTTAGGGCGAGCCATTAAGCACAGCGAAGGGGCCGCGTAAGGTGCAAACCTGGGGGGTGGGCCTCTATTATAGGTGAGGTGCAGCGGTGCTGGTTGGTTGACTGATTGCCTGTGCTCTCTGTCGGGGTGTGCTGGGTGCTGGTCGCTGCAGTGTCGAGGAATTCACGGTGAGATTGTGGCGTTATCCTAGCAGGTGCTGGTGTGTGGTGTATGGTAAGGGTCTCAGAAGGATGCGGGATCTGTTAAGACAGGTAACCGATGGATTGCGTTGAAAATGCGCTGAATCAAAACACCTAGCAATGTATGTATTATTGCAGTGGACAACAGGCAGGTAGCGGAGGGGAGAGGGAAAAAAAGAGGGAGAGGCTCGGGGATCAGGAAGACTAGAAAGAAGGTTTACGGGGGTCATGCGCTGAAGCGGGAGGGGCTGCCCTCTAAATATGGTGGCTGCCCAGGCCGGCTGATTTCGCACAATCACTGATGGGTGGGTGAAGGAGAGATGGGGGATACAGGCACCCGATACTGTACCTAGGTAGGTAAGGTACCTAAGGTAAGTATCTGTCCGCTTACCCAGCAAGTGTAGTAGTATAGCTGTGCAGCAGGAGAGGGTGTTGGGTTTCCCCTGCTGGCTTAGCTCACCTTGGTACCTAGGCGTTTTCAGGGCTATGCGCATTACCACCTACACACTACAATGGCTATTATGTACCCCCGCCCGCACTTGCACTGTACCTACCCTCGCTTTATGGTGCAGCACATTGCAGTGTTTATTGCTCCGTGCTATAGACTAGCAGGTACATGAGACTTGCATTGGTGGGCAATGCATAACAGCTCTTGCTCTGCTTGGTATATTTGGCAAAAGGTGTTGTTTATTTGAAATTTTCAAATTGATTTGAAGCATTGGAGCAATTTGGCCTGATGGTTTGGGAACTTGTAGCTTGCATGTCTGTTTACATGCTTGTTGCAGCAAAGCTTTCGACGCGCTTAAATGGTAGCAGCGGCTGTTGTGATGATGTTTAGGTACCTAGGGACTTGTGGAGTGGAGGAGGGGTTGCACGATTTTGTTGTAGCAAGAGGGGCTAGAAGAAGATTTTGAGCCACGGTTAGTGTCTAGCTGCTGGTCCGACTGATCCAGTGCACCCCAACCGCCCCGTAATAAAATGTGCGAGAAAAATAACCCAACCAGAAAAAAAAAATAATCATCAGAAAATCATTCAATCAGCGATCGCACCATCCACTTTGTCCAGCGATCAAGTAGGCGCAAGGTACCTAACTCTCCTTTTATAAGTGCTTGTTCTTATAGCTAGCCAAAGGAATTTTATATTATATTAATACATAAAAGATTAGTTCTTTTATTGCGTATATTTCCTTGCATTTGTTTTAATGCTACCTGCTAATATAAAATTATGTTAGTTATCTGTCTAGAGTTGAGGGAGTCTTTAATGTGTTCTATCGACATGTCCTTGCTGAGGTTAGGTGGAGGAGTACATGTACATGTATTCAGCGCACTTTTGTGATTACAGTGTCGTGCTGTCAGCATCAGAACTGGTAGCGTGAGAGGGTTGCACCACACCAATGCTGTCTATAAATTGATTGGCTCAGGCTCCTTCGGGGGGTTGAGCAGTCGAGTGCAGGAATCGGTGGTTGTTGCAGTGCAGAGCTTCCCTCCAAGACCAGTCGGTTAGGTTGGCCTGATTGCGCAAGTGCAAGTGTCACTGTGTGCTCCAGCAAGCGCCGTAGAACAGTGGCGGCAATTGCCGGTCGCCCATGCCAGGTGTCCCCCCGCCCGCTGCTTTCAGGGTCAAACGCATCCCCCAACTTCATTCTAACGCCCGTTTTCAGTGCTCTTCCCCATTTCCAACGCCTGGAGTTTCTCTGTTTTCCCACTTCCTCCAGCCCATTATTGCTAGCATTGCTAGCCAGCTTATAGTGTCTTCTAAAATTCCCTTCACCACTTCTCTTTGTGCTAATAATTACGAAGACTTCCACTACCAGTAGGTAGGCCACTCACTGCAGCCGACTCCCTAGGTAGGTAGTTGCCAATGAATCCACACACTTGGGATCTCTATCAGAAGTAGGAGGCCATACTGAGAGGTAGCATCTCACATTATGCACCACTTTCCTTTGTTCAAAGTACTTATTCCGCCAAAACACGCCGGCTCAATACCTGCCGCCCTTACACCTCTTTTGTGCTATGAAGTGCTTCAGTCACGCTTTTCTGCAACTCATTTTCTCTCTGACACATCCAGTAGACTAAGCCATCCCATCTCTTTGATTCCGACCGCTAGTCTAGCACGCTTTGGGGGCCAGATGGATATTTGGTCGAATTGTACAAGTCAGTACGTGTAGAAAACACGAGGCAATGCTTTACCCAAGTGCTTAAAATTACCACTTCATACGACACAGACGACCGAACCAAAATGGATTCAACAACAGCATATTCCCGCATAAGAAAACAAGACATGTGCTTCACTATATGTTACTTCTTCCAACTCGATGCCCTTCCGTAGCAAGAAATCCAGGCGTGCTACATATGTTGAACATTAATTTTTGCAGATCTGAAGACAAAACATGCACCACTACGCTCTTCCTGCGTATGTGTGTTACCTTGTAACAGCTCCTGTAATCTTTACATAAGGCAGGCTTGATATAATCCTACTACGTAAACATTTGTACATATATTGAATAGTTAAGTGCTACTTAATGCCAGTAATAAAATATTAGAAATAGAAATACACTGTTTAAAGCCTAAGTAAGCTGTATATTATCTAGAGATGTAAGTTTATAAAATCTCAACCGTCACATTACTATTAGGTCTACCCATCTCCAGCGTAGGTAGGTGGCAAGTTATTGAGGTAGGGTAAGAAAAAAGGGGACAACAACTATCCAGGTACAAAATTTTACCATATGGGAATCTATATCGCGACTAAGATTAATAAGTCCACCTTCATCTAGTAGCAATAGAATGTGATAATGTTCAGGCAGAATCAGAATCACCGTGAGGGTGTGTGTATGCCTCAGATCGGTAGCTAGGTCGGTAGCCTGGAGGTTTGGTACGAGGTATGTATGTATGTTAGGTCCCTAGATAAGTACCTAACCTAGGTACGGGCATTGTATACATGCGTCGGCTGCGGAGCCGAGTTGATCCGCCAAGCCCCCCTCTTCTGTTTTCATGCACCGAAAATCGATCCAGATCCCACGCCATCACCTGCATTGCATGGCCTAAAGTTTCACAATTATCTTTTGAGCCAACCCAGATTGCTGGGATGTCAAGATCTTGATCGCAAATATGACAACTCTGTGATCGCCTTCTTTACTATTGCCGATTACCTACCTACCTACTACGTATATACCTATACAAAAGTACTTAGTTATGTTGCATTATTCCCGACTTCAATGTGTATATCAGCCAGCCAATCCACTTGCCGTTCCTCACACCCTAGAATATGTCCCGAGATCAACATGTGAATGATGAAACGAAGCTCCAAGCTTCGGGTTAATCCCCTTACGTTATCTCATGACAGTATACCGGTACGGGTACTAACATCAGGTTCCTGTTCCTGAGCCAATGATGAACTTACCAGCCGCCGACCACGCTACAAACATGACCTGTCCTGCGTTATGGTGGCCCGGTGCAAAGCAGAGAATGATGCCAAACAACCACCATGGTAGGTCCCCGGCGACAAACAAGACAGGTTTCATGTGGGAAGAAATGAGGTATCTGCCTTTGTCTTTTGGGTGCCTGCCTACTTAGTAGTACGCACCGCCTGGGCTGCCAGGACATCCTCTTGGCTTGGCGGTTCTCTTGGCAGCTCTCTTGGCAGACTCCTTGATCAGCCAATCTTGGCCTCAGGTAGCCCCTCCAAACCCCTCCAAACCCCTCCAACGAAATCCAAATGGTGATCTTGCACGTAGTGGTATCGCGGGCGCACCCGAGTCCACCAACTCGCCCGACAGCTACCTTACGACACAGCACCACAGCACCACAGCACCACAGCACCACAGCACTGACTACAGCCGGTCTGAGGAAGGTCTGGGGGCTGTCGTTGGTACCACAAAAGGAGAGCATCAAACCTGCATTGACTCTGCCCCTCCCCCTCCTTTCTAGCTGTATCACCAGTGCCAGGGTCGCAAAGCTCTGCCTCCTCTCCACTCACCACCACCACCACACAACGTCACACTCGTTCCAGCTCCTCCTCGAGCAGTTGGCCTTCTCTCCTTTGATATATCTTATTGACCTAAAATTGCATCAGTCCCTTATATCCATTCAACTTTTTAGCTAGCATTTTACCCTTTCGAGTCTTCCCCAACATCACCTTCAAAATCATCGAATCACTGTAGTACGACCCCGAGAGCTATCAACATGACGTCTTTTAAGCTCTACCCCGGGCTCCTGGGGTTGGCCATTTTGTTTATCTTTGCCCGGCCGGCTCTTGCTTTCGGTGCTGGTAATATCGCTGGCATTTCCAAGGTCGAAGGCCAGAATTGTTCGTAATCACCTCTGTCTACACACATAACCATGCTCTCTCCCAGGGTACACACACTAACACGTAGGTTGTGACAGGGCGCCATGGCGATATCGAAGACACCCTCCTTACTCTTGCCATGGCCCGCGTTGTTGGTGGCAAGAAGTTCAACAAGATAAATGTCGCCCGTGTCTATTTTGGGAACTGGCTTCGTGACTACTCCCAAGCGATTGACGTTGGAACTGTGAAATCAGTCTCTGCCGAAGCAATTCGTCTCCTCCTTTGTGTTCTAGGTTTCATGAGCTTCGGCTATGGCTCCAAGGAGTTCGAAGTTACCGCCGAACGACTAGGCTGCTACCGACCCGAAGATCATATCGATAACCCCAAGAACTACGCTGACAACGAAGATGCTCGCCGTTACCATCGAGCGCTGCGCGGCCCTGTTGACGAAAGTGTGGAGCTCGCCATTGATGAAGAAACCGGTATGAAGAACTATATTGCCAACGAGCGCGTGAACATCATGACATCGGCTCTTCACGTCCGGCGTCTCTTTGGCGAATGTATTAAGCGTGTTCGAAACTATAGACAGAACGACAATAAGAGCGATTTCTACGAGGCGCTACGACTCATGGGGACTGGCCTTCACTGTCTCGAAGGTAAGCTGTAGTGGAGGACCGACAGGTTATAGACGCTCGCACGCTCGATACACTAACACAGAGCGCAATAGATTTCCTTGCTCACAGCAATTACACGGAACTGGCTTTGATCGAGATGGGCGAGCGCGATGTGTTTCCCCACGTGGGTAGACGCACGCAGGTGCAAATCCCTGGTGTCCGACACGAGGTCTGGCCAATTGTTACAGGAACATTTGGTGGGGTGGATTTTCTCCATTCTGTGACTGGCGAAGGTACCAAGCGTAACCACATGAAACCAAAGACGTAGTATCTAACCTGTGGAGTGCACAGTGTCCGATAAGTTAACCCAGAACGAAATTCAAGAACTCGAAGGAACATTGGAACAGCACTCCCACGATGATACTAGCATCCTAGCGGACCTCCTTGACAAGATTCCAGACGGTGTCTTTGGTGGCGATGACAAGAAGCAGCAGATGAACGAGATCCAGTCAAACGCCCAGGCTGCACAAATGGAAAATGCTTCCATCTCTCCTCGGGAGCCTGAAGAATTCACCCGATATGCCCAACAGGTCTTTCAGCAGATAATGCCCGCCATCGAGTTTCATGATGACCTTATGAAGGCCATTGCCGAAGCTATCGAGAAGATTCCCATCTTACCCCAGATCATCGAGCAGCTTGAAGACCAGCTTTCGATGTGGGTCTTCACTATTATTGCACCTTTCGTCTTGCCCATCATCTCGCAGGTCAAGAATGAGCTTGCGACTGGTTCAAATGAAATCATTGCTAGTAGCGAGAACGAACAACATATTGTGTTCCACGATGATGAATGCTCCGATCCCACTCACTCAATGCTGTCCAAGGACCACTTCTCAAATGTAATATTTCCCAACCTTTTGGCTTCATGTAGATGCGCACTAACTATTTCAAGATTCTCAACGAAATTGCGGGCAAAACTGCGAGCAAGGCTATCGCCTGGGTTGTTCCTCAGCTGATGGAGGCTTGGGATAACGAAAGTGTTGACATTGACCGTACCTTGAACCGAATTATCAGTGGCGTTCTTCATCACCCAGCTCAACGACACATGGGCGAAGATGGGGCTGAGGACGGCCGAGCTCTAATGTTCCGTAGCGTCGAGGAATGGTGGAATGAGATGGATGACGGTGCTAAAGACGAGTATCGGCAGAAGCTCTCTCGCGAAGGTGTACAGAACGGCCAGAATCATAAGGAAGGTGTGCATGACACCGGCCATGGCTGCGGAAAACCCCTCGGCATGCAGAAGAATTTTGGAGGCAGCGGGAGTGTGGAGGACCGTATTGCGGGCGCTGCTGCTGGTGCCATCTTTGAAGGAATTACAGGTGGTATCTCAAACGTGGTTGAGTCTGAGACAGGTGGTCAAATCAAACTACCCGGCAGCAGTGGTGGCGGTGGTGAATCATTCGGTGGGGGTCTTCTTGGCCAAATCGGTAGCTCTCTACTCGGTGGTGGGTTCAAGAAGGAAGAGAGCGAGTCATTTGAGAGCAGACAGTACAACGACAGTTCTTATACCGAGAGCCGAACAGAATACGGCCGCTCCGAAAACCGCTATGGGCAGGCTAACGTCACTGAAACCCAATACTCCGGTGGAGGCGAGCGCGCAGAGTACAGCCGCTACGAGCAAGATAATAACGGCAGAGGGTATGGCTACCAAGAGCGTGTTGAAACTCGTCCCAGCTATGGTGGCGGATACGAGGAGCGCACCGAGCGTCGATACGAGAGTAATGACGATAGCTATGAAGAGTCTAGTGGTTGGCGCCGCCAGCAAGACGACGACGGTGGCTATCGTCGTGAGGAAAGATCTGAATATGGACAATCGGATAATTATGGCCGCCAAGAACGAGAGGATTATGGACGTTCTGATGAATACGGTCGTCAGGAAAGACAAGAATATGGACGGTCAGACGAATATGGAAGATCTGATAACTACGAACGTGAAGAAAGACAGGACTATGGTCGGTCAAATGAAAACAGCCGTAACGAGCGTGACGAGGATGAATCCGGCGACGGTGGTGGCTTTCTAGGACAGATCATTGATCGTGTTGGTGAAGAGTTCGATAACAACAGACGACGCCGTGATGATAGTGGATGGTAGGTAATACGCTTGAGAAACCCGCTAGTTTTGAGCTTCAGGATGCACTTTTGCTCTTCACTGATAAGGTTTCAAAAGCTAGCAAGATGCATACAATACAGTCTTTCCTCTAAAAGGATAAATCAGGATGCAAAGGTTATCCTTTTTCTCACTTGTGGTTCCCTTCCCCGTACACTCCGGCCTATACATTCTGAAGCCCAAACCGATATTGAAGTCTCTTTGCTTGAAGGCTCTAGATAGTCAGGTCTAGCACCGGAGATCCAACTACGGCTCGACTCCGTAGCCAAGCTTTCCAAACGCGGGGAATGAGGCTGTATATACTCGCCAGCCAATAACATGAAACCGCACACTACTACTTTCATATTAATCTCGTAGTCTTCAGAACCGGGATCCGTGGTACAGTGACAGGCGCCTTTTTTTCCAGACATCTCCAATTTTGCCTGCAGCCGTTCCCGTTGCCTCTAAATTACATCACCAGATCAAATTCACATAGGTTTAAACTCGGGCCGATATCCCTCACCACCAAAATCAAATCGCTGACGAAAAGAGAAATGGCTATGGCTGTCTCATGTCTACTCCAAGATTTCTCAGGGCATCATGACCCTGGATTTGGCGGTATGGTGTTTGGAGAGTTTATAAGCCGTTGTAGCATATTCGCCTCAATCTCGATAAAGCTCCGGTTCATATTTTACAATTAGAGACGGAGCTTCTCCTACTGGACCGCGTAATACGGTAGTCTTTCAACTAAGTTGGCAATATATTGGCTTCCGTTAGTATATTGGCTGTTACTACACTATAAGACTCGGCTATTAAAGTCCCAACCTCTCTCGCCCTTTTGTATACCTCTAAATAGTGTATTAGTACCGCTACTATCTGCTCCATTAATGGTGTGGCCCAAGAATTAACGTGATAGAGTTACCCTGAGGTAAAATATTACAACATCCAACATACTGCGGTGCATATTAGGTATCGACCCAAGCAAAACTGAATATCGTCGAGAAGAAAAGAATACACGATGCAGCTCAAACCCGTGGCACTCACGGCGCTCTCCCTCGCCACGCAGGTCTCGTCGCAAGGGGCGTCGGGGACGGGGCAGACGACGCGCTACTGGGACTGCTGCAAGCCGTCGTGCGGGTGGACGCAGAAGACGAACAGCGGCAAGCTGATCGGGACGTGCTCCAAGTCGGACGCGCCGCTCAACGACAACGGCGCCACGCGCTCGGGCTGCGACTCGGGCGGCGCCGCGTACATGTGTTCTAACCAGAGCCCCTGGGCCGTCAACGAGACGACGAGTTACGGCTGGGCCGCGGTGCGTCTTAGCGGGCAGACGGAGACTACGTGGTGCTGTGCGTGCTACGAGCTCACGTTTACGAGTGGGCCGGTTGCGGGGAAGAAGATGGTCGTGCAGGCGAGTAATACTGGGGGGGATCTGGGACAGAATCATTTCGATCTCGCGGTATGTGGTGTTGAGTTTTTTCCTTTCTCTTCGTTTCATTCATTCATACATTCATTATCTTGCCACGCGGACTCTAGTTTCCCTATATTTATCTCGACATTTATTCCTCCGGTTATTCAACCCTGGTCTTTATCTCAAAGCATAAACCCGAGATAAAAGCTTGCTGACAGGACTCTTTCTAGATCCCCGGCGGCGGAGTCGGCCAGTTCAACGCCTGCACCAACCAATACGGCGCGCCGTCGAACGGGTGGGGGGAGCGGTACGGCGGCGTGTCGTCGCGGTCGGCCTGCGACAGCTTCCCCGCGGCCCTCAAGGACGGCTGCTACTGGCGCTTCGACTGGTTCGGCGGCGCGGATAATCCCGGCGTCACCTTCAAGCAGGTCGCGTGTCCCGCGGCCCTCGTCGCCAAGAGTGGTTGTGCACGCAACAACGACGCCATCAACGAGACGCCCACGGGTCCTAGTAGTGTCGGTACTTGGGTCCCTGGTGCTACTGGGATTGCCTCTGCTTAAGTGACTGGATAGGTAACATGGGGGTTAGGGGTTCGAAGGAGGGTTTGTCTTTGGATGAAGGATGAATGTGGTTGGATAAGGGGGATTACGGAGGGGGACCGAGTATATATCGTATATACTTAGATAAATCGACCAACTGATACTGTTAGACTCCTGAGAACTTCGGAGACGAGGGATGGGTATTAGGAAGTGCTACTTCTGACCTGTATTCAATGTTGTTTTTTGTAGAAGAATTTCCTCTACCGAGTTGTAGCAAATGATCTAACGTCTAGATAGGGCATAGCAATATCTACCTAATCTCCTGCTGCTGTTGATTTTAACTCCCTAAGTAGATTGATAGGGATTAGTAGGCGAAATGCTTGTCACGAGAAAGCACGCCCCCTCTTGTGTTTTATGTATAAGCTACGATATAAGATTTCCTACTTGGTTACTTACTTAGAGTTCAGCACAAAGGTAGCCGTGTCCACAGCCGAGTTTGGGGATATGTCGAGCTGGCACGTTTACACGCCTTGACATGACCTCTACTAACGTACCTTTCTACAGATATGAAAATAATAAGCTATCGCTTACCTATCTCTATCCGCCTATCAATGCCACCTTTAAGATTTAATCTTGGTCCCGTTGACAGTCTTTTGTCTAGTTTACAAGATCTAAAGTTTATTTATTCCGTATTATAAGTGTACGCGTGAGGATAATTATACATCTTTTAATAAGATAAAGCATCCCACTTCTGTTTTCATTTCTTTCCCTTTCTCGAAGGATAATTAAATATAATATATTACATGTGAGAAGAACTACGAAGTTCTATTGAATTCTCATATGACATCAGAATGTGTCTTATTTTATTATCGTTTTGCTTATCTTATTCTTTCTTGTCAAACTACGCGGTCAAATGAACAGTTTAGTTAAACAAGAGTGGTTATAGATACTATTACATGTTGGGCGACCAGTCAACAACACAAAAGACAAGAGTTTTATGAATTAATATAGGAAAGTACAATCAGGGGGGTACATTCTGATATCATTCAGAAAGCCTTCTACGTTTATTTCTCATCGCTATTTTTCTTTGTCTGCTTCGCCGTTCTTTGTCTAATTAAGCACCAGTCTCGTTCAAGCCAGACACCCTTGCATTCAATTCATATATAAAACCGCGGCCTGGCTTCTATGTCCGCGATTGCCTGAGCGTACCGCTCTTGTTGGTCCATTCCTGCCTTTTTATCTCTTCTCAACGTCTTCATTGTGACATATGGTTCTGTGTTAGTGATGAAGTAATGGCATCCGCAGCATGTATTAGTGGCCGCGCCCTGAAGCTAAGGTAATATGCCTTTTTCTGTAGACAAGAGGTACTTCCGAACGTCGCTCTTACTGATGAAGATGCAGTCGGCTGTTATGGTGCGCTATCTTACCTGCATATAGTAAGGCTGACTTAACCAGGATATTATTCGGCAGCGAAACCTACCAATGAATGTCTCGCATGCTGCCCGCAGATCTATACCAATAAGAATCCGCTGTGTAGACGTGCAGCAAATATGCGTACATCTCACATGAGGATTTGATAACAAAAATAAATAAGATATAGAAGATAATACTAGGTACTGTAGGTACATGGCCACATATGTTCTGTGAAGGAATATATACTGCCTGAGTCATATACTGGGCAGTACTGGGTAATGCGCAAACCTATCAAGGTACCACATATAGCATGGATTTTGTATGTGGTATGTGGCGTCGCTGCAGTGTGACGGCAGCACATTTACATCGCCGGTAGTCGGCCATCTTCCGGTTGTGATAGGTATTATGAACACTGAATAGAAGAATATGCAGTGCAACCACGCGGCTCATAGGCTACCTACCCATCAACTTAGGACGACGACGCTTCATCCGATGTAAAGAATCCGAACGCGACGGTTGATTACACGTTACAATAGATCTGTACCCCCCTTCCTCTTGGGGGGGGGGGGGGGGGCGGGGGGGGGGGGGGGGGGGGGGGGGGGGGGGGGGGGGTG
>MU380392.1:0-49844 GCA_022495085.1 Xylaria sp. FL1042
AATAAATAAAATAAATAAATAAATTAGCTTATAGCTAATAGCTTTTTATATAGCTTATATAATAAGTATATATAAGTTATTATAGCCTAGGTTAACTACTACGCAGGTGCTTAGCACTTGTAAGGACCGCTAGCTTTATTATAATGCTTAGCCTAGCCTGTAAAAAACCTCTGGCCTTTTTTGCGTGCCCACCCCCGAAGGCCGGTGGCGTACGCCTAGATATTAAACCAAGTAAACGATTATTAATTAAGCTAATTACTTGTAAATAATTTAAGTAATTCTTTATATTTTTTTAAATTTTTTACAAGGGTTTTTTAATAAAAAAAGTTAGTTAAAGCTATATTAACTAAAGGTTTTAACCTACTTATAGCTTATTATAAACTTTTACCTACCTTTAACCTTTATTTATTTCCACACTTAAAATTAATTAATTTTACTAGCCACTTTTAACGCTTTAATTTAATTTATTTATAGCCTTGCGCGCTTTTTTTTTTAATATTATTTTTTATCGGATTTATATTTAACGCGGTTAAACCTTTTAATTAATATTACTTTTAACTTAGCGCTAATATTTTTAACTAGGTTTTATAACCGCAAAAGCAAAAAGCATACTAATATTAACTAATTTTTTTTAATTAACCTTTTTAACCTTAAGTTTTTTAATATTACTTACTTTTATATATTATTTAAACTACTTTTATATTATAGTTTAGGCTATAAAAATGTAATATTTATAATTAATATATTTTTAGCTTTTTAATTATTTATTTTTTAACTAAGTTTTTATATTTTATTAATTTTAATAAATAAATATATATTTATAGTTATTTTATTATTTAAAGACTTTTTTATATTACAGCTAATCTTTTTAATAGCTTTAATTATTTTTTAATAATAATATTACGCATTTTATAATTTTTATTAAAAAGCTTATATTTTTAAAATTAATATATTTTAAGCTTTACGTATATATAATTTTTATTTATTTTTATTAACTTTATTAAAATATAACTTTTAAATAAATTAATAAGTAAATATTTTTTTAGCTTTATTTATTTTTGTTTATAATATTTATAATTATAATATTTATATTATAGCTAACCTTTTTAATAGCCTTTATTATTTTTTAATAATAATATTATATATTTTATAATTTTTATTAAAAAGCTTATATTTTTAAAATTAATATATCTTAGGCTTTATATATATATAATTTTTATTTGTTTTTATTAACTTTATTAAAATATAGCTTTTAAGTAAATTAATAAGTTAATATTTTTTTTAGTTTTATTTATTTTTATTTATAATATTTATATTATAATTAATACTTTTTTATGCTTATATTATTATATATTTAACAATATATATAAAAAAAGTAATATTTTTAAAATTAATATATTTTAAGCTTTACGTATATTTAATTTTTATTTGTTTTTATTTTTTCTTTTGTTTTTATTTATAATAAGCTTAATATATTATTATTTTTTTAGTCTCCGCTATATAATCTAGCGATATTTATAGCTAATTATTAAAAGAATTACTAAAACATAAATATTTACTATAATTACTACCGCCGCTATTATTATTATTATTACCTACTATTATTAATATATTAATTATATTATTAGTTTTAATAGCTTTTAATTATTAGTTTTAGCGCGCTAGCTATAATATTTTTATATAGCTATTATTAAGTATTTTTTTAAGGTATAATATATTATTATTTATAAATAAATAATACCTTTTTATATATATTTACTAATATTAAAAAGTTAATTAATAATAAAATAGTTTAAAAATAGTTAATAAAAAGTTTTTTAAACCTTAAACTGCTTGTTTATTATTATAAAAGCTTATTTAAAATTAATTTGCTTTTTTATTTTTTAATTTACTTTTTAATACTTTTTAAAAAAACCTGCCTTAAGTTTAAATATTAAACAAAAATTATATATTTTACGCTTAGTTAAATAGTTATATAACTTTGGCTATACTTAAACATAAAGCTTATTTTATTTTTGTTAATATTAGTTTTAATAGCCTAGTTTTTTAAAAAAAAAAAAAAAATTTAACTATGTTATATTTATAATAATTATCGCAAAATAAAAATCTTTATTAAAAAAGCTACTAATTTAAATAAATATTATTTTTATTATTATTATAACTTTAATATTAACTTTATTTTATTTATAATAGTAAATTTTTAGCTTATAATTATTATTAAGCAGTTATAAATTATAATATTATTTTTTTAAGCAGTTAAGTTAATAAAATAATAATAAAAACAGTTAATTATTAATTTTTATACTGCGCTTAATATTTTTTTTAGCATATTTAATATAAAGCTATTTATTAATATTTTTTAATTTTTTAACTTTAATTTAATATTTAAACTTAATACTTTTACTAATATAATAACGCGCTAGGTTAAAAAGGCCTTTTAAATAGCCCGTAAAATAGTTATTTTTAAAATAGCTAGCGTAAAGTTTAAAATTAATTTTTTTTTTAACTTTTAAAAGTTTTTTTTTAAAAAAAAAATTATTAATATTATTGCCTACTATATTAATTAATATTTTAAGCTACGCACTAGGCTAATTAGCTTAAAGCGCGTTATAAGACTTTATATAAGCGATAATATTAAATATTATTTATATTAAGTAATTAATAATTATAATATTAAAAATAAATTAAAGTTTTTTATATTTAATAATATTAAAACTAATAATAAAGCTTTTATTATTTTTTTTAAAGATTTAAATATTAATTTAAAGCTTTATTTTAATTATAAAAGCTTTGTTTATAAATATAAAGCCTGTTATTAAAGGCATATTATTAATATTATTATTTAATATTTTATTTTTAACTATTTAAATATAAATTTTTTTAAATTTATTGCTTTTTTAACTGTTAAAAAAAGTTATTTTATTAATATATAGATTTATTAATTATTTTAATAGCGTAATATTTTTTAAAAAGAAGTTTAAAGCTATAGCTATGCTAAAAATATTTTTTTTAATTAATAAATAAATTTATTAACAATAAAAATAATTTTACTGCTTAAAACGTTAATATATTTAAAATTGCTATTATTTTAATTAATAATATAAATATATTAAAGCAAGAGCTAATAATTAAAGTTAAAAATATTATTTATTAAAACTTTTTTATAGCTAAAATTAAAAGCTTATTTATTTTTTAAAAGCTTTTTATTAAATTATATTTTATTTTATATAATAACCGCAATTTTAATAAATATATTTTTATTAAATATAGCTTTATAGCTAAAAATTAAAAAATTTTTTATAAAATTAACGAAATTTTAAACCTTTTTTTTTTAATAACTTTTTAATATAAAGATAACCGCGTTAATTTGCTTAATATTATAGCTTTTTTAAAAAAATTAAAAAAATATTTACGTATTTGCTTAGTATACTTTAGTTTAATCGATAAAAATAATAATTTAAAGCTTAAAGCTATTTAAATATAGTTTTAACTATTTTTTTTATAGCCGTATATTTTTTACTAGTTTTAAAGGCGACTTTATTTTATTTAACGCAGCTTTAAAGCTATAATTATTATTTATATTTGCAAACAATAGCGTTATTTTAATAATCGCTAGGCTAGCTTTAATTTATTAAATGCTAACTATATATATAAAATTTAAAATAGCTTAAAAAAAGCTTATAAAAAGCTTTAAAAATATTATTAAATATTTAATAAAATGCTTGCTTATTAAGCTATAGTTGTTTTTTATTTTAATATAAAACTAAAAAAGCTTTGCTAAAAAAATCTTTATAAAGCTAACTATATATAATAATAAATAACTATATATTAAAAATAATATTATATTAATAATATAGCTTTTAAAATCACTGTTGTTATTATATTTACTAAAGCTTTTTATTAAAAACTAATAAATAAAGCATATAATAGCTACGATTTAAATAATAACTTTTACTTTTATAAAAATAAATTATAATGCTATTTAAAAATAAAAAAAATAAGCTATATAAAATTTAACTATAATTTTTTAATATAATAGCAAAAATATAAAAAATAATTTCTGCTATTATATAAGTTTATTTTTAATATATTATTTATATTAGCTATATTATTAAAATATAAAAAGGTTTTTAACTAGGTTAAACTAACGTTAAATTTTTAATAGTTAAGCCTTTTAATAAAAACATTAAAGTTTATTTAATGCTTTTAATACTAGCTATAAAGTAATTTAAAAAGTCTTTAAGCTGCTATTAAAAATAAAAATAACTAAAATAAGTAAAATGGCCCTTAAAATTACTTAACTTATATGTTTAGCAAATAATTAAGCTAAATTAAATATAAAAACCAGCTAAGTTAGTTAAATATACCGAAATCAAGGCTTAAGTCAGTTAAAGTCAGTCATGAGGGCTTTATTTGACTTGTTTTGCTTGTGCGGAGCGCTGGTCAGGAGTGCACGCGATTGGTTGAAGAGTTGAGGAACTGAGGAGGGGGTAGTTACATCCTGCTTAGCTAACTCCTATCGTATTACTAATCATCGCTTACTTGGATAACTTCCTCAGCTCTTTCAGTTTACGACTTCTATTCGTATTGCAAGGTTAGGGAGGACACTCGAGGAGTTGTTATTGATGTTTACCTATGATGGCTCTATACCTCGACTAGTCGGAATAGCTAAAGTTGACTTGTCGTATCCCTGAGGGTATGATCGTATCTCATATTTAGATATTGGAACAGCCAAAAGCCGCGTCGAACACGCGCTTCCCTGGCTTGTCATGCACTATACCAATCCACATAACTGACATCAGCATGTCTTGCAGCTGTTCCCAGCAATGTATCCCACATAAGTTCGCCACCTCACGCAACAACCTATGAAGCCATGCACCATCAAATTCGTCAATAATGGTAACAGCACAGGCCATCAAAAGCCACATGACCAGCTTTGGAGGAAAAGATGGAATGCTTTCTTTCAGTTTGGTAAAATGGCGCCTGAGGATTGAATTCAGATGAGGGTATTTCATGCCTAGATGACGCCATGGGAGGAAAACGCTGCAGGAGAAGCTAAGAAGGCTAAGCCGGATAGATTCCTTCCAAAAGCAAGACTCAAAATTCATATCGAGAAGATTATACATTATTGAAGACATAGAATGCAGGAATGTTTCCACATCTATCTTCTGTTCGGAATCGGCAGCGAGGTTGATGACGGAGCAGAAGTCTGACATTGTACTCCATGCCAAGGTTAATTGGCCATCTAATTCGATGTCATGTGTTGCCGCAGACGTACTTATGAACAAGCCTGCCGTCGAAGAATGAAGTGAATGTCGTTTGTCGAGGAATAAGCTTAATTTAGGATACATCTGATAATAGGTATCACGGCGTGCAACTCCCCGAAATAGTACGGGATTTGAGCCACTATGCATTACAATTCCCAGGTCGCTTCTACTAGTGTATCAGTATAGATGAAATACAGCGCGATATATGAAGTACAACCTTAATATTTCGGCGGCCAGTTTCTCATTGCCCCTGAATGAACTTAAGCCGCCCCTGAGATTGACGATTCTCTGTATGCCTTGCATATGGTTCATAGCTGACTTTAAGTCCCCCGCGCTAAATGCGTGACCGGCAAGTCTTAAGACGACATTAACGGTGTTATTCGACAACCGTACTTCGTCGTCGTCGAATAGGAGTCTCTTTCGAAGAATGCTGACAGTCTTGTGATAATGGTACATTATACGATGGGTTTCACGAGATGATCCCTGAGGAAGAATCGCATCAAAAAGATACAATGAAGCAAAGATGCTGGCATGCAGAAAAGCAGGGTCAAGTGCTAATGGGGCAATCCAATTCTCAGCTCTCCTATCAAAGAAGATGCATGTCTCCATCGGGAAAAGAAGCTGTTTAGCTATGGTGGAGACTTTATTGTGTGATTAGCTAAGTAACATAATGCCACCAGAACGGGTTACATACACTGTAGAACGACTTCGACCCTCTCCGGCTTCATAGTAGAGTCGGCAAGACACATTGTGGAAGCCACTGAGCCAAACCTGGGCGGGATTGATTCTGGGACTCGAATACCGGTATGGCGCTCGGTATGCGGGGCGCTACTTGACGAAATCCGTGATGATGAAGCATTACGATTGCCCCGGCCATAACTTGATACGCCAGAGCTAGACAGCTGCAAAGTCACATTCTCTCGCGTGTCAGCCGAATTCAAATGTCTCCTACTTCCAAGGGGCCGCATCTTGCCGAGGTTTTTCCCTTTCATGACATGGCTGCGGATGAGCTTGCGGTCTTCGGGATTAAACTCATCCGTGGTAGTCTTTACCATGAAACATAACTCTGCTATACGATAGGAAGAAGTAAGCTTTGAAGGCGGCGGTTTCGGACTTAGGGAGAGTCTACTCACCGGGACCTTTATTGTGAGTGGCCATGATATTACCGTGGGAGTGTTAGTAGTGACTCGACGAAGTTCCGAAATAGGTATATAATATCCGTGGAGATCAATCTAGCCAAAGTAATTTTGGGGGAATAGTGTAATTATTAGAGGGCTGAAGAGAGAAAGATGGAAACGACTTGAAGCGAGATGATGGTGGTGTATACCGGACTTGTCGGACATAGGCGAAGTTCTCTATTGGATAGCTTACCTTACTAGTCTCCACTCATATTATTTTCCTAATTTGGATGGCTACAGGACCTACTGTCGAGATCATTGGCCACTAGTTCAGAATAAAGTGGGAATTCGTAAATATACTTAGTATGCATCGCAGCTCCATAGACATTGTTTTCCAATTATGGATTAGCCCATTCGGCCGCTCTAGATCCAAAGGCAACGAAAGAGGCGATAGGTAAAGCTATAACACGTAGTAACGTCTAACATCGTGCATCTATACCTATATTTAAACCCTTGGGGTGCTGATGCGTAATACCATATCATCTGCCTAATTCTTGAGATACTTAAGTCTGAGAGTTCCGATCCAACACCCACAGTCGGACAATACTCATAATAATAAAGATCAAAAGACGGCCTAGAGTTCATCTACTTCGAGATATCAGCTGTCCATTCTGAATTGTCATCATGGCGGGCTCTAAGGATTTGGAGCCTTCTACAAGACCCTTCTTCCCCAATACCTTCTATCACAATCAGTTTCGAGCTCATCCACAATGGCCAAGTACGAGCACCGACTTATCAAACCAGACAGCCATTGTCACTGGAAGCAATACAGGGTTGGGGTATGAGGCATCGATCCAGCTATTGAGGCTGAAGTTGTCACATCTAATTTTAGCTGTGCGTTCACGCGAAAGGGGAGAAGCCGCAGCTTCTACCATGAGGAAGCAATTTCCCAAGGCAAAGATCGAGGTCTGGATGTTAGACATGTGTTCATACGAATCAATTCAATCATTCGCCAAAAAGGTCGAGACCTCACTCTCTCGCATCGACATAGTTATTCTAAATGCTGGTCTAACCCGCCTTGAATATCACAAAGTCGATAGCACCGGACACGAGGAGGTTCTCCAGGTCAACTATCTCTCTACTATATTCCTGGCTATATTGCTCCTTCCCACCCTCAAGGCTAAGCATCCGCCTGGACACCCAGCACACCTAACCATTGTGAGTGCTGCGTTGACACTCAACTGCAAATTCGCTCAGAAACACAAGAACCCCCTCTTCCCGGCTCTCGACGACCCTAAAAACTTCGATCGCGAGGATGCCTACATCGTCAGCAAGGTATTGGCTCAAATGTTTCTTTGGAACTTGGTTGATTATGTATCTGCCGACGACGTCATCGTTAACCTTGCCGACCCTGCCTTTGTGCGTGGCACCGAGTTTGCTCGAGACGTTAAAGGTCCCGTTCTGAGGGGCTTTTTCATATTATTCGGACTCCTCACAGGACGGACCCCTCCCGTCGGCGCTTCGTGCCTCGTTGACGCCGTGGTGAATAAGGGGAAGGAGTCTCACGGCTGCTTTCTCATGAGTTGGAAAATTCACCCGTAAGTCACCAGTGTCGCGATACCCGTACTTCTCAAAAACAGCTTCTTATGATTGATGGTTTTGCAGTTTCCCGACCCTCTTATACACACCCGAGGGCAAAGTTATTACTCAGCGGGTGTGGGATGAGACGCTAGCCGAGTTTGAGTTCGCCGGTGCTCGCAGGATCATTGAGTCAATGAAAGCCTAGTAACCCGTGGGATAAATATGCCTAATTTCTTTTGCTCTTTCCTTTATCTGAATCTTTTCTTAGTTTGTTATTACAGGAAGTCGATTAAGAGTGAAAGTTGACATTTTCTTTTTCTTTTTTTTCCCCCCGCGGCATTGTACCTCCGAATATTAGCAATTAGATCGTTCGGCACAAAGTCTGAGTTCTCGAATAGCATACAATTGTTTATTTATTTAAATAACTACATATTCACGAATGCTATTACGAAGGCTGACCCCTAATTTGTTGGGGACACTACAGGAGATTGTCATAGGATTTATACTCTTGTTATCTGACCTAGAGACTACGTCCTCATGATTTCTCTAAAAGTGTTTGAGTAAAACCTATTTTAGTCATAGAAGAAAATGACAGAATTTTTTTAGAAAGCTACGAAGATTGGGTTTCTGCCTTCATAAGAAATACCTAACTCTGTCGCTTCCCTATTTATTGCGCCTCCCTATGCACACACTGATATAATCCTGTTACACCTTCCCTCAACCCCTTATTGGAAGGCCCTACCCAGGAAAAAGGTTCGCATAGCTGGAGCCGGCTATCTACCTCTTCCAAGCTGTTCCTCGGATTCTTGATATAACAGTCTCGAACTACATTCCAACAGACATCATCAACATTGGTTGTATTTGGTCCACATCAGTACTCTATTCTCACTACATTACGCAGAGACAACACATCGCTACAGTAGATTCTCTACAAACATCTAAAAATTCCCAACACATCTTACCAACATGAAGCTTTCTCACTTCTCTTTCGCGGCCGCCGCAATCCCGAACGTCCTCGCGGACTTCTGGATGGTCTACCAACGCCGATTCGAGCAAATCGGCCGCCTGGAATATGTCTCGTACGGCACCTCATTCTTCGCCGACCCACCCCATTGGGACTGCGAGCACAACGCCTTCAACGCCTTCTCGCACCCCATCGTTCCCGACGAGCGGAATGCTAGCGGGATTAATACAGGCATGCAATTTGAACCGTGGAATTCACGTGCTGGGCCCCTATGGCACGATCCCCTCGTGGATATCACGATGAATCTGTATCCGAGCGGCTTAGGAATACAGAGTAAGTGAACGCAGTTAAACTGTGATGAATGGTAGAGTGTCTGTTGAGGGTTGCTGATTGAGATCATTAGCTATCTCGCATGACAAGAATTACGCCATGACGAATATCAACGGCGAGGTGTCTGCCCAGTGCTCGTTGAACCGGACCTACGTCTTCGAGTTGGACTGTTGGCTCAACCACCCTGACCTGCGCGTGGAGCAGTGGCATGTGAACATGAATGGGTCCACGATGTTTTTCTGCGAGTCGGATATTGGTGTCACCGACATCTATCCCTGGGGCGAGCCGATACAGGACCGTGGTACTGTAATCCTACCCCCTACGATACCCGCGATTTCATCAAAGAGTCAGTAATGCAGTATAAGAAATGGGCTGTTGTGTTTACGGGGCCGAGAAAGTAGTAAGTAGAATGGCGATAGTAAAGTAAATGATTAGGACATGGGACCCCTTTAAGAGTTGCTTTGGGCATGGAGAGCTGGCATTAAGCCGCTGAACGATATCTAGACTGTAAAAATAGACATGCTACTGTTATAAACTTTATAGAGCTTTCCAAAGTGCGACGAGCATGAGTAGTGCTAACTGTCTTGGCTTGAATTGAGAGTTGTTTCAATACAAAAGGTACCTAACCTCAGCATGCGTTGGGGTCGTTATGACCCTAAAGGGTAACGGGAGGATAACACAACTATATCCCGCGATCCAATTCTAGTGTTTCAGCACCGTAATGAATTACTCAAAGTACTTGTCATTGTGTATATCTTGCGTTTAACATATACTTCTAACACTATAAAATTATCTACACTACACTAGAAATATCCAAGAGAGACCCTGCCATGTCCATTCATATAGGAAAATTAAAGAAAAAGCTTTCATTTCGAAAGGTTTCGAGAAGAGACTCGGGAATGATAGATATAGATTGCTCCCGAGACGCGCAATTTGCACAGCAGAATACATAACGAAGACCTAAGTCTAACCTAGTCTATCTACCCTTCCCACACATAATCCTGATTCAAGCCCTCATCAATCTGGCTCCGCAACGCCCAGCCGTAATCTCCCGCATTCGGCGTCCGCAGGACCGTGTGAATGTGGAATTTGGCGGGCTCCCCATTGGTCAGGAACACGCCCGAGTGGTGGTCGAACTCGACGATAATAACCGGGCTCTGGATGCGGAAGTAAAAAGGGTCGTTATCGCCGCTGCCCCCAATCCAGCTGAAATACGTCTCCTCGAAGAATGCCTTGACGTCATTCAGCCGTAGCTCGCGCGCTTTCGCAGGCAGGTATAGGAGGTATTGCTCTACAATCTTCACCACGAGATCTTGCTGCTCTGCCCCTAGCGAAGACACCGTGACGCCCTCATACGGCACCACGCGATTATCGCGGTACGCACCACATAGCTGTCTCTGATCATCGTGATTCCACCGTCCCTTCGGCATCGCAGGATCCTTCATAAGCTTATACACACGCACCTTCTCCTGCGTCTCGCCATCTAAGCTCTGCATAAGCCGCAAGCCCAACCGTTCCTCGACATCGAGGATATGCGTCCCCTTATACGGCCCGTCGTCGATGAGATTGGGCTCCGCGCCCGTGAACCACGGCGACACGACGATCTGCGTGCGGTAGAGGAACACGCTGAGGCAGAGGTGGTGCCCGTAGAAGGAGAAACCCCAGGGTGTCGTTGTCGAGGGCGTAGCCCCGAAGAGCACGAAGTTGTAGCTGTGCTCGTTCATCACGCGCGGCGCGTTCACGAGCTCGCCGAGGAAGTGGTTGATGCGCATTGCCCCGATAGCCTTTTCGTAGCCCTCTGGCGAGAGCGTCTCGCGGAGCACCGAGAGGACCCCGTCTCGGAGCGATGGTGTGAGTTCGTCTAGCCGGATGCCCTTGTCGCTGAGGAGGAACTCTGGGTTTGACCATGAGCGCCACTCTGGCGAGTCGATGTGCAGGAGCGTCTTGGACGCCTGCGCGGGTGTGAGTTGGTCCACGACTGCCTGTGCGGCGGTCACTATGCGCTCGATGGGCACGCCTTCGTCCCGGAGTTTGAAGAGACCTGGTCTGACGACGCCTTTATTGCGATTTACTTTATTAGCTAATTGATCTAATTTTGTAAAAAAAAAGGGGTAGGGTTGAGTGAGTGAGTGAGTGAGTGAGTGAGGGTGAGTGACCGATAAGGGACACATACCATCATTCGTGATACCCTTAAACGGCTCCTGGAACAACTTGCGCCAGTGAACGTAGAGCCCATGCAGCCACGGCGGGAGCTGCTTATCCTTCAGCTCTTTCGCATGGCCGTAGGCGTCGTTTTGTGCTATGGCTGTGAAGCGAGGGGTGCTGAGGTCTGGTAGGTACTGGCGAAAGGCGCCATGCTGCGAGTTCTGGTTGGCTTGTGCAGCCATGCTTATACTATTTTCTATTTTATTTCCACCGCTGCGTGATCAGTCTTATTTGATTTGAGTTGACTTGATTGATGGATTAGAACAACAACTCTAAATGCAAATCGAAATGCAAGCAAGCTGTCTCCGGTTTGCGGGGACTACCTTAATTAAAGCTTGATCAACTGTGCAGACGGCAACTAACCTTATATCGGAGATGCAGCGCGTCTATTAGTAGGCTGACGGGGATGTGGGTTTGAGGTTGCAGTGCGGAGGTTAGGCGTTACCGACCGGTAGTTTATGCGGTTCCGTGATTTCGGGTCGCTACGGCGCGAACTGATGGGGGCTCGCTTTGCTCTTTGCTTTGCGTTGACCTAGTTGGACCAATGCATGCATTGATCAATTAATTCCAGCTTTGTAGGCGAACCTCGGTTTTATCTCTTACTTAGCATGCTAATCCCTATTCCCACCTCCCCGCGCTCGGCTCCTCCACACCGGTCATTTTAAAACCTCCTACAAGACACGGGCATCGAACCATCTCAGGGGTGGATTAAGGGGTGGGGCCATCGGCTTGCCGGAGGGGCTGTGGCGGCCGAAAGTTCACCCTGAAGCCTACGATGCACTCACTCTGCGGCTTTGTTGGTTGGTGTAGCGGACTTGGCTTTCTGAAATGGAAATGAAACAGCTGGAAGAGGCCATAACCCGGCCACAGTTCGAGGTCTTAATTGAACTCGCTTTTTATGTATTTGTAGGGTAACATGAAACAGGATTCAGAGAGCCCGCCTTTTATGTGCCTCAGTTGGGAATGCTAGCCTCTATCCATGCAAGAACTCCCGTAGTGACGGTGCGCCTAACTCTCGCCGCTCCCAAACCCATTGTGAACGCAAACTCTAACAGTCAACATGTTATAATGCCGAACATTATCTTTTCCAGTCGCCATGTCCCTAGCAAATGTCTACAAATACACGAAACTCAAGCGCGAGTCCTGGGTGCACCGAGGACCAGTATTATACACTCGACGTATGATGTGACGCGTAAACCTCGGCCTTGAAGCCAGGAGAGAGCGAGACTTTAGATACTAGCGCTTTCTCGTGTCCTTGCCTTTCTTGCTTTTACTCTTTTTCTTGTCTTTGGGAAGCTCAAGTGCTGTCCCCTCAAGTTGTTTGCCCATCGTTGAGAGCATGTAGTCGTCAATGGTGTGCATTCTCTCGCCCCATGCGTTGTTTTCCATCTCCTGCACTGTCTCAGCTGCATCAGCCGACTCGGAGAAGAGACCCAGGTTTGATCGCCCTATTCCATTGTCATCTTGCGTAGCAGGAGTACCATTTCGGGTGCTGGAGGCTCCCGACGGATTTGTGGTTGGTGGCTTCTCATCAAAATCTGCCTCGTCTTCCTGGATCTCCTTTTCGGCTATATGCGCAGCGGCAACGTCCTCCCGATCTTCGGCTTGTTCCAGCACACGACCGACAGTGCGTTGGTCGGCGTTTTCCACGCGACCAAGAACGCGATCCATGGCATCTCCGACGACATCTCCCTCGCCCGCCGCTCCACTTATTACGTCACGCACCGAGAGCTTATTGAAGTAGTCTGTGGTGAAACCCCCCTCTTGTATCACGATGTCATCGAGCATCTGTTTTTGACTGGCCTTCCGTAAAATGTTGGCTTCGATGGTATGCTCGCTTACAAGCCGATAGATGTGCACATCTCGAGTTTGCCCGATACGGTGGCATCGATCTTGACACTGCTTGTCCATGGCCGGGTTCCAGTCTTGGTCGTAGAAGATGACTGTGTCTGCTCCGGTAAGGTTGATGCCCAACCCACCGGATCGGGTGGACAGGATGAAGCAGAGAATACGGGGATCGTGGTTAAACCGGTCTGTCAAGATCTGACGCTGCTCGACTTTCGTGGCTCCGTCAAGACGGAGGTACTTATGTCCATGAATATTCAGGAATTGTTCCAAGACATCGAGGACCTTCGTCATTTGTGTGAAGATCAGAGCTCGATGACCACCGACTTGAAGTTTACGTAGTAGCCGGTCAAGTACTTGAAGCTTGCCACAATCATACTGCAAAAGGCGTTTGTCTGGGAATTGTATGCTGAGCCTCATTCGTGATTCGTGCCATGGGTCAAGCGGAGGCTCCTTGGGCATGAAGGGGGCGTAGCGAATTGGAGCGGATAATGTGAGGTTCGTATCACCGAACACTTCGATTTCTCTTGGGCCTAAAAGGAACTGGTCAAGATCCCTTGTGACGACTGCGGGGGTAACACAGGCAAATTTGGAAATGATAGCTCTCATTGAAGTGGCGCGTTGATCTAGAGAAGGTACGATCGTGCGAAGAGCTGGCGAATCTTCCTCGAACCAACTCATTATTCTCTGGGGTATCCTGGGACGAGCTTTAAATGGCCTTTGGTCGACGCCCAGCGTCAAGAAATCAGTGAGTTGTTTCCCATAAATAGGATGCTGTTGGCGACGAAAGCCATTCACATAGACACAATGCCGCAATTCTTCTAAGCGGCCCCATCGTCCTATACTATCAAGATATGCAATGTTCGATTCTACGGTTGAAGGGTCGAGAATCGCATCAGCAGCCTGGGCGCGAGCATCTTGCGTCTGTTGAAGGTCGAGGAGAGTTCTGTCAGAGCTCAAGTTGAATATACGATCACAAACAGTCGCCGAGAGGTTTTCGTACTGCGTTGGTATCAAGTTGAGGAAGCCTAGGTTAGTAGTCGTTATAGGATTCTTGGTGAGAAATTTCCGAAGAAGAGTCTCCGTGCTTGAAAATTCGGCGATAATGGATCTAGGTTGTCGAAAGGATGTCATGATGGGACGCTCGACGAATAGGTCGGGATGATTACAGACCTTGCGCAATTGCATGAGACAGTTGATGACAGATATATAATTCCCCGACGCGAGAGCCTCCCTTGTGTCTGTTCGAGCTAGAAACCCATCATATAATTCTCGTTGGCGTCGTGATAAACGACAGAGCTCCACATGTTCGTACTTTGCGGGCATCTGCTTCTCGACATCCGCCTTGAGCCGTCTCAGCAGATATGGCCGTAGAACTTTGTGGAGCTTAGCAATGATGGCGCGTGCTTCATCATCCATTTGTTCGCGGCCGCTCTCGAGAATCTGTGACTCTGGCTTGTGAAACCAATCCTGAAATTCTGCAAGATCAGCAAAGCCTCCAACTCCATTCTCAGATGGCATCAGGAAGAATAAGAGAGACCAGAGTTCTGTCAGGTTATTTTGCAATGGTGTTCCGGTAAGCAAAAGTCGTGCCTGGGTGTTGAAGCCCAGCAAAGTCTGCCAACGTTTTGACTTGAAATTTTTGATGTTGTGCGCCTCATCTAATATCATGTAGTGCCATTGCCGGCGTTTGAACACCTGTTGATCTTGGAGGACAATTTGGTAGGATGTGATACACACGTTCCACATGTCGTCCGTCTTCCACCCCTGACGCTTTCGTTTTCTTTCCTCAATACTCCCATAGTAAGAAAGGACCTTGAATCCAGGGCACCATTTTTTGAACTCCATTTCCCAATTGAGCATTACACTTGTAGGGACAATGACAAGGTGCGGCCCCCATACTTCGTGGTGACAAGCAAGGTGGGCTAATAAAGCAATAGTCTGGATGGTTTTACCAAGACCCATTTCATCAGCAAGAATTCCATTCGTCTGGTTTTTATAAAGGCCAGCAAGCCAATCCAATCCATAATGCTGGTACTCGCGTAGACTTCCCCGTAATAGAAAGGGAACTTCCGTTTTGGGCGATTGAGAAGGAGGCGTAGTAGACCTGCTGACGCCTGATTTGGTCACTGACGAGGCTGTATCTACTTCTGAGGGTTTAGTTTCGGACGTTCGAGGTGATTGACTACGGTCCCTACTAATAGAATTGGTAATCGCGTCTGTCTCCGAGGTAAGTTGTTGTCGATCCGATAGAACAGGGACAGCCTCAATGCTAGGGACTGCTGCTATTGTCGTCTGCGTTTGCCTTAGGCTATCTTCTCCTCGGGTAGTGTTCTCTCTCACATGCTCAACAACATCAACTATTTTCATTTCAACATCGGGTGGTTGCAATGGACGAGGTACAATAGCTGGGACATCTGGGTGATTATCTTCATGGAGGCCAGGAAGAGTATCGACTGTGCTAGAAGATGAACCTGTCGCAGTTGCTGTTGTGCTGGTGGCTGTGGCTAATTGTGAGGATTTGATCGCATGTTTCATTCCATCCTCGTTGTTCGGGGTTGGTTGAGCATCAATGCTTGTGGGATCATGTTCGGATACTGTTTTATCACTTGCCGTCGGTTCTTTGATATCCACATTAATACCGTTGGTTACGGGATCCTCTTTTCCCGTCGTGGGTGTATCATCAGGGACAGGCTGGTCATTTCCCAACGACGCATCATGTTTTAACTTCTTCAACTCTTTCTTTCCGAATAATAAGCCAAGCAGACCAGCCGATTCCTCTTCGTCGGAATCCTCGTCCTCGCCAGCGCTATCGTCCTCTACACTGTCCATATCCTCATCGCTCGAGGTTATGTCATCATCCATGTCTACCGACTCGTCTGTTGTGTCAGCAGCATTGTCGTTTTGCATCTCGTGTCCATCGTTATCCCTGGGTCCATCATTCTCCTCAGCCTCGGGGGCCGGAAGGTCAGGTATGTTTGCATACTTTTGTCGGAGTTGGTCTTGCGTTAAACCTTCGTCGGATATGATCGACTTCATGTCCTCATCGTCATCAGACGATGTCATGTTGTCCTCATCGATTATAGAGCCAGCATCAGAATCAGAGTCTCCTTCAGAATCCACATCCATTTCATCGCCGCCGTCATCTTCAATATCTTCAAGATCTTGATCTTCATCATCGTCATCTTCATCCGACAACGCCTCAGAGTCAACACGAGCTCGCCGGGCCTGAAGCTTCAGCTCCGACATACTTACCGCTTCATTTAAAGCGGCTTTTACTCGCCTCTGTTCTGCAGCTTCCCACTCTTCCAGTCGCCGGCGATTAACCTCGGTTCTGACATTTTCCCAAGTACCTGCTAGAGCTTTGACAACACTTTTGTAGCACACGATGCACTCCGCTCGGGCTTCGGCTTCGATCTCTTCCACCGTCTTTGGTTGGCGACGAAGCCACTCGTCTCTGCAGGCCTCAGCTAGCTTTTTTGCCGTAGCCTTGTGCCTTTGATGCTCTATCACCATCAGCTTCCGAAAATTAGCCAGCTGCTTCACGAGATGGTCCATGTGCGCCCATTGCCGAGGGGGTTCGTCGACAGGGTCTGGCGCAAAAAGACTCGACCTTCCCTCGCTGAGCAACCCGCCAGGCTCAACCTCCTTCTCAATTCGTAAAATGATCCTAGCATCCTTCTCGGCCATTTCCTGAGTGTATGGCGGCCCATCATCGGCAAGATCCATCCAACCGCCGCTCCGGACATCGAGCGTTGGAGCCTGCGCTATATACTCTTCGAAGGTCGACGAGAGTCTCGGCCGGGCGATCGTCTGGCCCGGGAAAACATTGACCTGGGCGGGATGAACGATAGGGATAGTCGGGACCTTAACCCGTAGACGAATCCTAGTTGGCCGCGATGAGCTTGGGCTATCCGGGGGGTCGGGGACTCGGGTTGGCGTGTCGACACTGTCTCGTCGTGTCCTAGAGCTCCGCCGGGTGGGTAGCGAGCGTTTGGGGGGTTCTGTGGGGGGGCGCGAAGGTGTCGCAGAGGTTTTGGTCTTGGGAGATGGCTTTGGAGCATTGCTTAGTGATTTCCGCGAGCTCGACCTGGCGGCTGAGGGGGGAGGTGGCGGCGGCTGTTTCGTGGATGATGGCCGAGAGGCAGATACGTGTTTTTGTACGGGTTTCACGGCTGCATGTGTACTCGCACGCCGGTCTTTGGAGCTGGGAGAGCTCTGTGCCCCGCTCGCAGTGCCCCTGGTTACCCTCTTAGTGCTTCGAGGCTGCAATTCCAGTGGCAACGCGTTAGTTCGCCCGGATCTTCGCTTCCCGTCTTCCATGAAAGTAGTAGGGCCATCCGCCTCGATCTTCTTCCAAGGGGGCGACTCGAGCTTGGGTCGACGGATAGGCTTATGTGGTGTTGTTTCGCGCACACGACGGCGCTTGGCGGGCCGCTCGTCCTCGTGGGCATCGTGAGTATCGTGTGTATCGTGGGTATCGTGTGCATTGTGGTCACCATCGTCACCATCGTCACCGACGGGAGGTGTAGCCTTCCCGTCGGCGTCGTGGCCATTGGTCTCGGGTTTGGTAGGAGATAGCACGTCGTCACGTCGGTTATCCTCTTTCTCGGGGCTGTCTGCTGCCCCGTTAGACAGGTTGGATAGGTCGGGTGCGTCTTGCTGCGGCTCGGAGGCGATGTTGGGACTGGCGACGCCGTGTGTTGGTGCAACAGCAGACCCGGGCGACGCGGTGCTCGTCATAGCTGCCCGGGGTGTCTCAGGCAAAGGGAGCGCGCAGATCTCGACGAAACCGGCATTTGCAAGGGTAAAAATTACGTCTACGGATGGAGAATTAGAGGCACATTCAGATGTCGGGTTCTGGCCATTGCCGGACCTCTATGTCGAGAGTTGTGATGGATTTTGTGCTGAAAACGCCCTTCCACCTAGAATGATGATGATTTAAAAATTTCGTCCTGGCCTCCGCCTCGCGCGCGCACCCCAGTTTAAACTATTAGCGCCAAATAGTGGCCTGTGCTCCGCCCCTAGCAGTCCCTAGCACATTGGGCTTGATGCCCACATTTCTTCATACCCACATTTCCTGCTGACAGCCTTGGAACTCGCCTGCCTTAACCTGCTTGATCGCTCTGGCCAATCATCGTGCGTTTATTCGGAGCTCCAGTGAACCAATTCACTCGGCTCAATCCAAGCAACAACCACTCACCCAAACCATCTCGACATCATCACCTTGGAGGGCATTGCGGACGAAGTTAGCCCACGGTACATACCAATGAAATCCTTCTAGACTACCACTACTTTTTCCCATCAACTAACGTTCCCTCCCCTTTGCTAGATGCTCTACCAACGAGTTGCGAGGGCCTCGGTCCTGCGCGCAGCCTCCATGGCCGCATCACGCCGACTGCCCATCATTCAGCAGCGAACCTTCCTCCCCGACTCCTTGAATGACAAGAGGATTATCGAAGAAAAATACCCAGACTATCCCAGCCTCACGGAAGCCGAAGATCCGGGTCAGAATGGAGGCTACATCAACCCCCCACGAATCAAGCGCCAATTCCGCGATCCCCACGCAGATTGGTGGGACAAGCAGGAGCGCAGGAACTTTGGCGAGCCCGTTCACGAAGATCACGATATGCTAGGGATGTTCAGTCCGTACGAATACACCTGGGTTAACTCCCCAACAGCATTCGCGCAGATCGGTACCTTCATTGTGGTTTTTCTGGGAGTATGTTGGGTCGTTGGCAGGGTGTACCCAGACAGGCCATCCTTCCCACGGGAGTTTGAAGGCGGCCTGCAGCGAGAGCTAGGGGGTCCTGGTGCTCTTAGAGTGCGTTCAACCTCCAGCATCTTTCGTTTTAATATGGACAAATGCTGACAACTCGTTCACAGGCCAGAGCCCCTGGAGATCCGGAGCCATTTCAGTCTGAGGAGGCTGCAGAATAAACCATATATACAGATATCAGAGCAATCGTAAATAAAACATGATGAGAACCAGTGGGGACAGGACAGTGTTTTGCTCTAATTTAGATGGGTTGGTGCCTCCGATGCTGGGCTTCGCGATATACTCTATCTCCTTTGTTTGAACCTATTGAGATGTCCTATTCCGCCCGTGTGCTCTTATAACCACGTCGAATATCACCTGATTTTGTTAGCAAGACTCAAACCTGACTTAACGCAAAAGGCATGCGCCCGTTTGCCCCAAGTCACCCCATGATTTTGCTTTGTGGCACGAACGGCCATGTTTCCGATTTTTGAGTCTACCCTCGTTAATGTGGGCTTTCTAATCCTGAAAACCTGTGCTTAAGTACGTAGGCAGAGTGAGTCTGGATACATGCACAGTATTACCACAGCTGAGTAAATATCTCCTATCCCGCTGTACAAGCTACCCTCTATGGTTATATCGGTTCAATTTTCGCAGGCAAGGCACAGTGACAATTCCATTAGTATGTACCCAGACATGAAATCTAAGAAGCTAAGCTAACAAATCCAACGCAATACCATGTTCCATTTGTAGCGTGCGGCAACATCGGCCTGAATCCTGAATACTGGCTCGTTATCCCACACTCATTCATTTTCCTTGATATAGTCAGCATAATGCGTCCCCTGAAGGCGTTGCTTCATAGCTATGCCTGTGAAACAATCTATTGCTTCGTATTCCTAAGCATCATTCGACTAATACTTCAGGAGCCAAGCCCGAACGATCTTACCTAAATATTCTACGGCAGTTCTTCAGCCGGGCCTGCTCGATGAGTGCTCATGGTCTAGATGCTCTAAAAGCGGATTTCAGAGGTTGGGTGACTGAATTTTATCCTAATAGATCACATGTCATGGCAGGCGTTGTGGATTCACCAACCTAAGTACCTACCTAGGTAGGTATCTAGCTAAGTTGACGGGACCGAGAAGTGCAGGGCCATGAGGCAACCGCGCGACTGTCCTACATAGTGCAGAAACTGCCTACGCACGCACACACCTCCTTCCCAGTATACCCTCCACAGCCCTTCTCAGGCGGCCCTGCCTCCCTGGCGGCTTCACTCAAAGACACTTCCTCGAAACACCTGGCCTCGCTTTCCTCCTCTTACCTGCCTGGAACGCGTGTACAACCTTCCACTGCCTGTGGTCGCTCGTGTATTGTTTACCAAGCAAATTCGAAGAACCAATACTCCCCTTTATTTATCTTCCTCTTTTCTCTTTTTTCTTCTCACTCCAAATCTCCTCTACATCAAATATCGACTCATCTACCGAGACGCTCGGTTGACAGTACCTCGGTCGTCAGAGAGACTACGTCTCTGCCAGGTATCACTTTGCTCGTCCTTTCATCACCTTGCTTGTTATGTCACTTCATTGACAGTTGTGTCCCACTACTCCGACTTCTTGGCTGAAATACTTACTTAACCAACTTCATCTTTCAATCCCCGTGAAAATGCGGTTCGAAGAATGGGACGTGTTGCTGTTTCCCAAGGACTCCAAGGTCCCCATGAAGGAGTTCAAGACCAACTGTCACGTTGTCCACGACACAGGCATGTTACTCGCCTCTCCATGAACATGGAGAGTCACAGTTTGGCAATGCTGAATCTGCTGACATGCCGGCCCTCGAGCCCTCACAGAATTTGCCTACACTAATGGCTCCTTCGGCTTGCCCACCATGACTTGCTTCATGCCTGGCCTTCCTCCCGGAACGCCTTTCAATATATCTCTTCATTCCTGGAAGACGCCAGATGTCAGCCAGTTCACCCGGTCCTACAGCAAACACCCAGAGTTAGTTAAGTTTGAGGCTCGGGTCCTAATTGACGGCCGCTTAGTCGCGTACGTGCCGTTACCTTCATCATTATATATGCAAGAGATCAATAATATCTAACCCTACGCCTGTGTGTAGGACGTCATCGTTCAACCGTACCGGCCCATGGCCACAACTCATTAACCATAGCTTTGGTGTGGCCAACCGACAGGGTCCCATAATTTTATATTAGCTGACGTTTGCTCCCAGAGTTCACCAAGAATGGTGACCTCGAGGTTCTCAAATTCCCCCAATTCCGTAGCGAGCTACTTCGACAGAGTTACTGGAGCCCAGCCGACGAGGTTGGACGTATCAAGATTGTCATCAGCGAGGGTTTCCCACGGGATTCTTTGACGGTGCCCATCGAGCGAGTCAAGAACATTGTGGCGTTCTCATTCCAGCATGCCCCTCTCGGTAAACTTAGTTCCCCCCGTTCGATATTCCCTTCCACTAACATTCATGCATGACAGACATCTTGGAGAGTTCGGGGATTGCCTGGCCGAATCCAGCAATGTGGCGCCGTGGCCCTTTTAACCCGACCATGCCCGTCCCTTCACAGCAACACGAAGACGGCCCTGAAGCCCATATTCACTCTCCCCGTCGACGATCGAGCTTCGTCAAGAGTGCCATGAGCTCCTCCGGTTATCACTCGGCATGTGCGAATACGTCTCAGATGGACGCCAACACCTTCATTGGAAACATGCCTAACACCCAGAACCTTATACAGCGTAGCGTAAATGCGCAGCAAGTCGGATATATGGATCCCTTCAATCCGAACAAGGCTGATGTCTCTTCTTTCTTTGATTGGCCCAACAACCTCGGTATTGTTGGACAACCCCAGGTGACTGAGATCGGAAAGGGGAAGTCCTCGAACCGTAGGTCCAACAACCATAGCAAGATATCGACATCTGACACCAGCATGCCAGACTACAGTTCGTCCAATTCTACTGGTGCTCAACTCATGACCGACTTTCAGCCGATGAATTTTGGGGTCATAAATGTTGATGACCCCGACACTTCGAATATTGCGCCGAAAGCACCAGCAAATACACCAACAGCCTTGGCTGATGCGAATTTTGTTGAGGATCTCGGTATCAACATTGACAAAATGGGGACTCCGGGGAGTAAGTTCGTGCTTCCTACCTTTTCTTTTTCTTTTTCCTTGAAGCCTTGTGAGCTCTACCTCTCTCATACTAATACTTATCAGACACTCCACCCTCTACTGACTTCTTCACCACCAGTACCACCAATTTCTCGGCTGAACTAGCCACATCTCTCACTCATTCATTATTAAACCAACCCCATCCACTCCCGGTTCAGGGACCAAATATTGCCATCCCCGCTCCTGAAATTAAGTCGCGAAAAGAAAACCGACTGAACAATGAAGCCTCCATGGAAGGCACGACAAGTCTAGATCATATTGACATGCGTAAGGTGTCACAGTCAGTTTACGGCCAAATAGGTAAAACAAGCCGCGATACAAGCAGCACCACCAATTCACCACCAAGCCAAAGCGCCTTTTCTGGTGTTTTTTCTCACCGATCCCTTTCGGGACCGGAATTCGGAAACGACTTAACAAACTCTGGTATTCTATTTGCCCATGGCAGCAATGAGCCGATCACGGCGACCGACAGTCGCATTGGTAGCGGCTCCGACAAAGGGATCAAACGTACTCGCCAGTTTACGCCAGCCAGTGCCAAGGCGATAGATGACGAAGATGAACCTCGACGCATCAGTCCTAGAAATGAAAATGGCTTGGGTGAACAGATTGCTGAAGCGAACTAATGTTAGAATATCAATATGCTACCTGTTCTCGGCTTGAAGGGGCGGACCGGCTATTTTTTTTGGAAGGATCATTGAATATCCATCCCCATTCTCCTGGACCCATCAATGAGGAAGTCATCCGGTAGTAGAATCTTTGATTTTTTGGAAGTGGGATCACACTAGCATAACATACTGCTGAGACATTTACTTTTCACTACCCCGTTATTGGAGTGAGGCCTCTACGAAGTCAACATGACCGAATGGGGTGGTGCTGTACTGAGAATACTTCTAGGTGGCTGTAATGCCGAACCGAGCGTTTACTCCTGTAGGCTGGCGACACATCATGATTGGGGTTGTTTATTAGACATTGTGTAGAATAGCCTCTACGTAGACCAGAGTTGATGATTCCTGCATCAGTACGATACTATTTTCTTTCAATAGCCTATCTTGCGTTACAGTGACGGCGGGTTATTTAGCGGGTGACAATCTTAATACCACTCAGTCGAATTCTACAAGTTATACATATACCCCTCTTTCACCCCTCCTTCCCTATCTTTCTTTCCGCACGCCATTTAGAACAGACTCCTTGTCATGTAGGGTTGATACCTAACAACGAGGCTAATCAGCGGGGGAGGGAGAGGCATCATCATTTATGGAGCTCTGCCAGCTGAGACGCTGATTGGCTAGTTTCATATATCTCTTACCTGAACTAGTAATGAATGCTATTAACTCTACTTGGGTAGTTAATATGTCAAATATCACCGCTTTCGCCGGGGTAATTCTTGGGTTGGTCTAAAGTGATACTGAAATCATAAAGAGCAATCTAAAATTCTTAGCTGTAAATGCCTCTGTAGCACGAAAATATTAATTGTCTAATCTCGATTATCACTTGTGTGCCTTTGAGATACCATTTATGATCTGCCTAGAGGATCTTTTTGACGATGATCTTTTACTATGAAAATTTAGTTGAACTCATGCCGCAATCTTCATCCAAATTGAAGTATAGTGAGCGACGTAAGTAAGGATTAGGGAGGATAGCTTATCTATAAGGTGATAGAATGGGATCGATCATTAACTGGTCAAGTCACGAAAAACGAATATTCAAGCGTAAAGAGGTAAGTTGGATAGTCAACGAACATATGGTACACAGTTAGCGAAGTTTCTTCTTTCCTTTTTTTTTTTTTTTTTTTTTTTTTTTCACGAATTAGTTACTTCAGAGCTACATAAGTCTACTATCAACATTGATATTTAACAGCCTAGTGGGTTTTGAAGTAAGCTTAGGACTGTATTCTTTCCTGCTTCTACCTATGCGTATTGTTCTACACTCACACGTATCTCCACCATCTTGGACAGCAATAAAAGGTATTGTCCGACCAGAATGCCTTGGAATCGAAACATTCTAGCTCACTATAACACACCACATATCCGATCAGTATTATAACCAATACGCACTCCTCAGATTATGGCGGGCTGTTTTAACGCTCCTGATTGGGACAATGATTTCTTCGATATTCCCTTACAGCTCAGGACGCGACCGGAGCGCAGCGATGCAACCACGAAAAGCGATATTGAAACTCTCTACGACGCTCATATACCTTACAAGTTTAACGTTTCAACCACGTGCGTAGCCCATCGACCCCCGTATGAAAACCACTACAATTAACACATTTGATCTCGACGTGGACCTCGCAACCTGGGTGTTACATAACAAACTCCACCCGGGGACCTCCACGCTTGATTCCATCACGAACCATCGCCGCATTGACTAAGCGCCAAACCGAAGTTCTGTCAATCATCATGACGCTGTTGCTCACGTTCTTCGGCTCGCTAATCCTCCGCAAGCAGCTTAGAGTGTCAAACTAGAGGAATTAGTCAAGAATCGAGTGGCTTTGTTAGTTGTATACGCTGCATTGCTGGAGCATCCATATGCGAAGGCCGTTAAACACGAATTTTCATTAGGCATTCTCGCCGGGGAAAAGACACCCGAGATGTATACGGACGTTGACAAGTTTCAGCTGGTAGCCGATACTAACTAGAGATAAGCGAAGCTCTCAATACATTTAGGGCTATGCGTTGCAAACGGAATTCTTTTACTGAAATCTGTTTTCTTGATGAACCGCTCCCGTTGGTGAAGAAAGGATGGATAGCCCATATAAAAGGTCAGGGATCGAACCCTTCGGGTGAAATGTGGAAAGTTTGGCATATTGGTTGCGCCTAGCACGTGTTTTATAAATCTCTTTTCACAATGTTAGGTGTATACCGTTAGCGGCGGAAGCTGTAGTTCCTGTCTTGACAGCTATCGCCAGGAATCAAATATTGTACGCAGAAGCCAATTATAGGAGAATCTGCAGGAACTGGAGGGTTCTTATAGGGACCCCTGCAATAAGTTACGTTAAATTTGGCACTACTCGCGGTAACTTCGCACTTAGCTCCAACTTACATAGCTCCGTGCGACTAATGCGGCAGTCGTCCTATTCTTGACACTTTATGGTCCAAATTCTGATTCGTGGGGAACAATATCTCGCTGGCTAATAGGCCGAGTGAATCCCTTGTCGGGAATGGGATAGACGTATATCAACGTTGAAGCATTATTGATGTGATGCTCGACATACTTCTCTTGAAACCTTAGGCCTGATCTTGTCTGATAGTTGAGTTCGAGAAATTTCTCAGATATGTTGCTAGATCAATACCTGGGCCTTGTCACGGTGCCATTGGTACTAGGTGCTTCCTGGATTGCGCCCGGCGCCGTTTGGTACGATACCGATGGCAAGAAGATCAACGCTCACGGCGGCGGCATTGTGCAACGTGAAAGCACCTTCTATTGGGTTGGTCATTCAGCCGAAAGTAAAATTTAACTTCACGTTTTCTATAAGCTATTAGAATTGTGCTAATAATTGGCTTAGATGAAACACCTATGATGTACTCGTCCACCGATCTCCTTAATTGGCAAAACCTCGGAGCGCAATCGTCAGTCTCGGCCATGTGGAGGCCAAAATATGCAAAGCCGAACGGTTCCTTCTGGGTATTGACTGTTTATTCGTGCAAACATATCTGCATTTTCTAACTTGTCTTAATCGTGAAGCTGTTTGGTCAACAGGACCGCTATAGCCTATCCCTCAAGTCTTCCCAGCTTGTTGGAGGTTATGCGCAGTCTGCTAAAGTCCACCTTCCACCGAATCAATATACATATTCAGATACGGGCATGTTCCATGACCCAAACACCGGCAAGTACTATAAAATAAGGCCGTAATCAAGAGCCTAACTAATAATGTATAGATACATGGTACCTCCTTACCAGCGCAGATCACAACATCGTACAGATCAATAAAATCAACTCGGATGGGACACTAGGCGATCAGGCCTCGACCCTAAGTAAGAGACTCGTCATCCTCATCTACAGATAGTACCGCTAAGTAGAGACAAGCCGCCGGCGCATACGAAGCTCCTGGATTGTTCTACGCGAATGGGGTGTACTTCTTGATCTGCTCTGGGAAAACAGGCTGGCGGTCCAATCCCAACAAAGTGTTCTGGGCTACCTCTATAAATGGCCCGTGGACAGGAGGAACCGATATTGCGCCCGCGGCCCAGAACACCTACGGTTCTCAGAATACGTTTGAATTGACTATCTCCGGCTCCCAGAAAACTACCTATATCTACATGGGTGATGCATGGGACTCAACTGGGGGCGTGAGTTCTAATTATGTGTGGCTACCAATGACGGTTGATACCAGGTAACACTTCATCAGCTATAGTCTTATTATTCAGTTGTTCGTTCGGCTAAAATTCCTCCTTTATCATAGTGCCAAGACAATCACACTTGAGTACCACGCCATGTGGTCAATCGATGTCAAGACCGGTGCTGTCTCGTCGGCGAAAGCGGACAAGCGATACGAAGCAAATCATGTGCTTTCGAAGAGAGCAGGTAAGTCCGTTACTACACTCGCGTAGACTGGCCTAACATGGAATTTGTAAAACAGCCGGTGGACCGAGCGAGATAACTTTCCGTAACGTCACCGGCACTGGAGCCATGCAGTGGCTAGCCTTCGACTACACGGTGAACAAGCAAGATGGTAAGAAATATCCCCAATGAAGATCTAGTAGTTTATGCTGACCTAATCTCTTAATAGCTGGCGAGGCTTACATCATCGTGAATGATGAACCAGCTGTGAACATCTCGAGCCTGAACTCCCGGGCTGGATACCACCACTTGGTGCCCGTGCAACTGAAGCTTAAAGCTGGCAATGACAATACCATCGTGTTCGGGTCCATGGGGCAGGACGGTATGTACCTTGTTTTTTGAGTACTGGATGCTGGCTGACAGTTCGACTTAGACTTCGAGGTTGTAGTCAATGGTGTTGAGTCTTATTAAGAAAAACTAAGAAGTCTATTACGAGCTCTTGGGGAGGTATACCGTAGTGAATACTGATCCTTTCGTAACTTTCCATCTCGCTTGTGAAAGTTTACGTATTTCTATTTGCTTTTAGCGTGGCAATGGTGAGGGCTCATTCCTGCGACTTAAGACTGAATTAGTAGAGTAATGCATAGACCACTACCCGCTAGTCGACTTTAAGTCAAGGTATCGAAGCGGGGATCTCCAGATTGGATTATCACTCAACCTGTTTAAAAGATTAGTCCTGAGGTGTTCTATACTATAGTAACTATTAAATATGTCTGTGTCATGTAGAGCCTCTTATGGAAGTAGAGCGAGTGGTGTTACTGAGGTAATGAGGCGAAGAGAGGGGAGGGGAAAGGGGCAGCCAAACCACTTAGTGGCTGAGCAGGCTGACATGGGTGATAAAAGGGGGGAACTTTAGAGAATATAGACTATCGGTTGTTAGAGTAGTATCATGACGAAGATTTTAGAGAATTAAATTAAATTGCGTTTCTTTTAGTCTACATTCTTCCATTCGAAATCCTTCGTGTTGAAAACCGGCTCTTCAGCTTATCGATCTAGGTCAGGTGCTCGTGAGCAAGCTGCACAGGGTTATTCGTCTCAAAATCGTAGTTAAATGGCCTGTTACTCGTGATATGACCATACAATTAATCACCAACCCCATGCGAGCTCTTACCGCCGACATGCTGTATGAGATTTGGAGTAGCAGCCCATCGGAGCTCATTGTTTGCGTTGGCATAATCCTCAAGAAAGGTGTCCACGGCGGCATGCGAATCGACGGTATCGCGAAACAGCGGCAATAGATTATCCGTGACTTGTTTTTGAGGGAATACGAGGCCCTGACCGCAGTAGCCGTACATCTGCATCAGAGTGACGCCTAGCCGTTTGGGAAGCATGCAGCTTCGACCGGCGGCGAAGAACAGAATTATCATCATCGGTGTGCAGATGCCGCAAAGAATAACAACTAGTTCGATGGGCATGGCCTCGCGGACGGTTTGAAATCGCTTGCGCAGCCCTAATAGAAGTGCAAGGTTGCCAAAAATAATGACGCTGGTGAAGCCAACATAGTATGGCCATTCTTCAGCATTCCAGCCCAGAAGGCGACCATAGTAAAATATCCGGAGGTATAAGACTACAGATTATATCAGTAAGCGGGTTTGTCGTGTCTATTCTGTTGCTGTCGAGTCTGAAGAGATATCTCGCCTAATAGGGAGTAATAGTACTCGAAACTAAGCGACGCTGAGTGGCTATAAGAACAAACGGGAAAGATAAACCTAGAATGATCTTTACCCATCTCCTATGTTTTCCTTAAAGCAGTTTGGAGCGCTGACAATGTGCGGTAAAACCACCCATCTAGCGCGATCACGTCGTCTTCGAGGGCTACGGTATACGCTGATTGCGTCTTGGTACATTCGGCTAGCAAGACTGAATAGTCTATTTTCTGCTTGCGCGCATTGGCTGGGTAGTTGTCATCGCCTTCGAGGGTTTGGATCAACTCTAGCAGCTGATGGTCGTCTGGGTACGCCGGCAGGCTATCGGCCATATTATGCAACCAGCGCGCGGTGCTGTCCTCGTGCTTGGACTGGTCGCTGTGTGCTAGGAACACTACGACGTAAATCTGTTGTCTCTCTAGCTCGTCTAGCCCTTCAAGTAAAGACCCGAGCGTTTCTCGAAGATATGAAAAGCTGTGTCGGTTTACAGATGCGATGCCAATGCAAAGCTGAGGCGCGGTGGCATTGTCCCATTGACTTGCTCGTGTCTTTCGGCCTGGTCAATAAACTTATGGGCCTCATTCTTGCGGGTGACCGAGTAAGATAGCCGTAGCGCTTCTTTGGGCCGCCAGAAGACGGAAGAGGGTCGCGATAACAATTCCGGTAGAGATAGAACGTAGAATACTATAGATAAGGGAGAAGGTGAGCAGGAAGGATAACACCCGGCGCTTACGCGCTATACTGTTGATGGCAAGCATATCAACGAAGATATAGCATAACCTAGAAGAAACTCTGAAAGATAACTCACGGGCTATAGACTTCTAGCGGGACGAATAGATGGTGGTCGGCAAAATGAAGTACCCATGTCATGTAGTTACGAGGTAATTAGACCCAAGGTGCAATAGCTAGAGACAGGAGACAGAAGTCGGCAGCCGAAGGCAAGTCCCATGGACCATGGTTTGCCCTCGAAATGTTTATAACATCATGGAATGTTTATACTACTATGAGTTGTGGAGAGTTAGTAAATGCTGTTGTGTGGCGTTGGAATTACCTCCATGTCGCGAGCGAGTGGATCAACAATAATTTGAAAGGGTGAAAGACCAAGACTTCGGGTACAAAAATATAAGTTATCAGGTGGCTATAGATTTTGAAATAAAATTCAGGCTCACACCACAGCTCTTATGGCCCCGACATCCAACTAGAATAATTAGTCCAAGTTTAAGTTCACAATCATTTGAAGCTGATCACTATTGCTGGGCTTTCAATTGCAACAAACGCTTCAAAATTATTCTTTCCCCTTAGCTCTGTCTTGGATGAGCATTAGCATCTCTCGCAAGCGTCCACTCGTGTATCTTCTCAAAGTTACGACACGTGTGCACAACCTCTGTGTTTTGTAAAATACGATCACGTTTCGTAGACCACTGAACGGGTATCATAGTCAGGTCTGCGGCACACATGACACCTTGTCGGAGATAGTCGAGGTAGTGTTCTGTATATTTGTTAGATCCTTCTCGTGATGCACTGACGATTCGGAATACTCACCAACGTGCATAGTATGCATAGGTTCGGGATTAGGAGTGGTGTAATAGTCAGGGCGAAGAGCTTTGCGAATCACATCCTGTTATTTGATTAACATAGTACATTTGGAAATAGGGCGATTTATTGAACTGACTAGACAATGAAGCTGGTGGAAGGAGCCTGGTCCAGTTAGGTACCAACCCCCCGATTCTTGATACGTCATGTCGGCGACACGCTCAGCTTCCTCGCCTCTTAAATCAGCGGCTTGGCCTTTAGTATTCTCGATCAGTTACTAAATCCGTATTTATGATATGTGCTTCATCTCACCTCTAATCAGTGATCTCCAACGTTGGTCCAACTCATCGCTTGGTTCGCCTACGTACTGAGGGACGCCGGGCTCGACGGCTCTGTAATATGTTGTACCGTTTTCGTCAAACTTTAGACCACCCGTAAACTTAACCTTTACAAATTCGATGGAAGAGCGTAAAGGTTCTGTACACGTGAAGCGTGCCAGTCTCCATAGCTGGTAAAGGTACGGGGGCTTCAATAGTCACCCACCGAGATCAGTGTCAAAGCCGGTCTCATAAGTATATCTCCGGGACGGAGGCCTGACTACCATTGTGAACCAAGATGTTAGGACCAAAGACAAGAGCCAAAACATAAAAACGAAGCCTCTCTTTGCATGGTGCCGTCGCCGTTCTACGCCTTGATTTATGAAAGATAGGTTGCCTTCTAAATCACTAGTGTTCTATCTCACACTAATACTACCTGGAGTAATCGTGGTAGTCGACGTTACCTCAGAGCCTTTTTCGGCGCTGGAGCTTTGGAACGAAACGTCCATGCTCTCCTTTCCGGAAGCCATGGCGTAGCTCAAGGGCAGATTAATATGTTCTTTGTCGGGTAACAAGTGGAACGTTAGCTTGCTTGCCCAAGTGAAGGCGAGGAAAGGAGGACATTCTAAGAAACTTTACATTTAGAGGGCTAGAGGGCCCTTTTCGAATGGTGAGCCTGTGAGCTCTCACCTAGACAATGCGGGAAGTGCCACTAGCTCGAAAGATACATTTTCGAACTCTGTCAATCGATCTCGCAAAGTTGCACAACTCAACACCTTCCTAAAACCGAAAGACGACGAACCCAAAGCTCGAGGAACGTGGTCGCGTGCCTGAATCGGAGCCTGCAAATGGTCAACAGGCGGTTAAACTAATACGGAACTAAGAAAGACCAATTCCAGAAAAGGCCACAGCTGATCAACTTTTTGTAATTATCGCGGGCGACAAGCATCTAGAGCAACGCATCAATGCTCGGTTAGAGGTAGAACAGGATCTCAAAAGCGAGATGTAGACGCGCGCACGGTTTGTGACAAGGTTTACTTGGTGTTGCATATGCAGGGTCTAAGAGAGCTTGATATAGTCGGATGGCCTTCCCTGTTGAGCCGGTCGCATATCTGCATCTCTGAAAATCTGGGGTAGACACCAATTCGAAGCACGTTTCTCGTTAGGGTAAAACATCAGGCGCGGTTTTAACGACTCTACGAGGCTTCGCTTTCCGAGGGGCCTATGAAGGCTGTATTGTCATGATGACTTAGCATCCTCATCGGAGTCCGACCCGCGTCTGTCTCTATCGTAAGCACTTCCAGCTGAACGATACAAGGCTCGCTTACACAAGCTAAAAGCGTCGCCGGCCAAGTTCATCGGCAACTAGGGTAAGAGAAGAGCACGTCGATAATGGGGAACTCAAACATGCATCCTAACATCGGAAACCATTGACTTTGTAAGGGTCTAACCGATGACAAATCAGGGCAACTTGCTAGCAGATGTGATGACTATTCGAAGTCGCATGTCTCATCTAGAGAATGTGGGGAAAACGACATGGAATGAGTAATACGGGGTGTTGCAGACACTTGAACTACGATGCCATGTTATCTAATTGAGAATCGCTTCTGAGGTCAGACCCAAGACTAGCGGCTACAGAATTTCGACCTTACTACGTACGGTCTAAACCGTGTGATATATCAATCCAGTCATCATTCAATATACTCTGACACACAGCGTAGAAACCAAGCCGAGCAAATATGATCGTGCCATGAGTGAAGCTAATTGAGCTGCTTGCTGTAATGATTCTTCCAAGTTAAGTTACTTAAGTATGTTGTACCTGCAAGGGTGGCTATTATACTTCGCTTGGCAACGACTTAGAGACTTACCTCTTACGGATGCCAGAAGGTCTGTGACCCTTCAAGATTGGCGGGGTTTCAAGTCACCTAACCCAGCTGTGCCGAAAGTGGCTATCCCCTTTTTGGCTTAGAGCCGCTGGTTGAGGTTCACTGCATGTTTACACAAGAAGTCTCGGTCACATGTGGATGTTATGGTTTAACAGTAACATAGTGTTCATGATTGAGCTATTTTGTGGACAAGCAGAAATGAGAAAGCTATTTGGTGATCATGCTTACACATTCTTCCGTAAATTTCATATATCCACGAACTTGACTAATCCGACTAGCCCTGTTACTCCTTGTACAGAATATTGATGAAAGCATCCACATATCTCGTCTGTCACACGTTTATAGACCGTGTTCTGAACAGCATCGACCTCAGCAGGCTCCCGTCTGTAGAGGATGTTGATAAAAGCGTCTACGCCCTCGTTTGTTACGCGCTTGTAAACGGTGTTCTGGACGGCATCAACTTCGGCGGGCTCCCGCTTACAGCGTTCCGCACAAGCAAAACAAAACAAACAAAGCCCTTTTGACTAATTTTAACTAATTTAAGCCTTGATTTTAATATATTTGACTAATTTAGCTAGATTTTATATTTGACTTAGTTTAATTACTTGCTAAACATATAAGCCAAATAATTTTAGCGGTTTTTTTAGCGGTTATTTTTACCTTTAATAACAGCCTAAAGATTTTTTAAATCGCTTTTTAGCTAGTATTAAAAGCACTAAATAAATTTTAATATATTTATTAAAAGGTATAATCGTTAAAAATTTAACATTAGTTTAGCCTAGCTAAAGACTTTTTTATATTTTGCTAATATAGCTAATATAAATAAAACGTTAACAATAAACTAATATAATAGCAAAAACTATTTTTTATATTTTTACTATTATATAAAAAGATCGCGGTTAAATTTTATATAGCTTATTTTTTTTATTTTTAAATAGCGTTATAATTTATTTTTATAAAAAAAAAGGTTATTATTTAAATTATAGCTGTTATATATTTTATTTATTGGTTTTTAATAAAAAGCTTTAGTAAATATAATAGCAACTATAATTTCGGCGGCTATATTATTAATATAATATTATTTCTAGTATATAATTACTTATTATTATATATAGTTAGCTTTATAAAAATCTTTTTAGTAAAGCTTTTTTAGCTTTATATTTAAATAAAAAATAACTGCAGCTTAATAAGCAAGCATATTATTAAATATTTAATAATATTTTTGCAGCTTTTTATAGGCTTTTTTTAAACTATTTTAAATCTTATATATATAGTTAGCGCTTAACAAGTTAAAGCTAGCCCAGCAATTATTAAAGCAGCGCTGTTGTTTATAAATATAAATAGTAGTTATAGCTTTAAAGTTGCGTTAAATAAAATAAAGTTGCTTTTAAAACTAATAAAAAATATATAGCTGTAAAAAAAATAGTTAAAACTATATTTAAATAGCTTTAGGCTTTAAATTATTATTTTTATTAATTAAGCTAAAGCGTGCTAAATAAATATATAAGTATTTTTTTAATTTTTTTAAAAAAGCTATAATATTAAGCAAGCTAACGCGGTTTTTTTTATGCTAAAATATTATTAAAAAAAAAAAGTCTAAAATTTTGTCGACTTTATAAAAAACCTTTTAATCTTTAGCTATAAAGCTATATTTAATAAAAATACGCTTGTTAAAATTATAGTCGTTATATAAAATAAAATATAATTTAATAAAAAGCTTTTAAAAAATAAATAAGCTTTTAATTTTAGCTGCAAAAAAATTTTAATAAATAATATTTTTAACTTTAACTATTAATTTTTGCTTTAATATATTTATATTACTAGTTAAAATAATAATAATTTTAAATATATTTAAGTTTTAAATAATAAAGTTATTTTTATTATTAATAAATTTATTTATTAATTAAATAAAAATATTTCTAGCGCTGCTGCAGCTTTAAACTTTTTTTTAAAAAGTATTATATTATTAAAATAATTAGCAAATTTATATATAAACAAAATAATTTTTTTTAATAGCTAAAAAAGTAATAAATTTAAAAAAACTATTGTTTAAATAATTAAAAATAAAGCATTAAATAATAATATTAATAATATATTTTTAGCAGCAAGCTTTATATTTATAAATAAAGTTTTTATAATTAATATAAAGCTTTAAATTAATATTTATATTTTTAAAAAAAATAATAAAAGCTTTATTATTAATATTAATATTATTAAATATAAAAAACCTTAATTTATTTTTAATGCTATAATTATTAATTATTTAGTTTAAATAATATTTAATATTAATAGCTATATAAAGTTTTATAACGCACTTTAAGCTAATTAGCTTAATATATAGCTAAAAATATTAATTAATATAATAAATAATAATATTAATAATTTTTTTTTTAAATAAAAATTTTTAAAAATTAAAAAAAAAGTTAATTTTAAACTTTGCGCTAGTTATTTTAATAATAACTATTTTATAAGCTATTTAAAAAGCTTTTTTAATTTAACGCGTTATTATATTAAAAAAAGTATTAAGTTTAAATGCTAAGTTATTATTTAAAAATTAAAAAATATTAATAAACTATTTTATGCTAGGCTTACTAAAAAAAATCTTAAGCGCGATATAAAAATTAATAATTAGCTGTTTTTATTATTATTTTATTAATTTAACTGCTTAAAAAAATAACGCTGCAGCTTATAACTACTTAAAAATAATTAAATTTTAAAAATTAACTATTATAAATAAAATAATATTAACGTTAATATTATAATAACAATTAAAATAATATTTGCTTAAATTAATAATTTTTTTATTAAAAACTTTTATTTTATAGTAGTTATTATAAATATAGCATACTTAAATCTTTTTTTTTTTTATAAAATTTAAGCTATTAAAACTAATAATAATAAAAATAAAATATGCTTTATATTTAAAAATATTTAAAGTTATATAACTATTTAATTAAGCGTAAAATATATAGTTTTTATTTAATATTTAAATTTAAAAAAAGTCTTTTTAAAAAGTATTAAAAAGCTGCTAAAAAAATAAAAAAGCAACTTAGTTTTAAATAAGCTTATATAATAATAAACAAACAGTTTAAAGCTTAAAAAACCTTTTATTAATTATTTTTAAACTGCTTTATTATTAATTAATTTTTTAATATTAATAAATATATATAAAAAGATATTATTTATTTATAAGTAATAATATATTATACTTTAAAGAAATATTTAATAGTAGCTATATAAAAATATTATAGCTAGCGTGCTAAAGCTAGTAATTAAAAGCTATTAATATATTATTAGCGCTATTAAAACTAATAATATAATTAATATATTAATAATAATAAATAATAATAATAATAATAGCAGCAGTAATAGTTATAATAAATATTTGCGTTTTAATAATTTTTTTAATAGTTAGCTATAAATATTGCTAGATTATATAATAAAGACTAAAGAAATAATAATATATTAAGCTTATTATAAAAAAAAATAAAAAAAAAAATAAAAACAAATAAAAATTAAATATATATAAAGCTTAAAATATGCTAATTTTAAAAATATTATTTTTTTTATATATATTATTAAATATATAATAATATAAGCGCAAGAAAGCGTTAATTATAATGTAAATATTATAAATAAAAATAAATAAAGCTAAAGAAATATTAATTTACTAACTTATTTAAAAGCTATACTTTAATAAAATTAATAAAAACAAATAAAAATTATATATATATAAAGCTTAAAATATATTAATTTTAAAAATATAAGCCTTTTAATAAAAATTATAAAATATATAGTATTATTATTAAAAAATAATAAAAGCTATTAAAAAAGTTAATTATAATATAAATATTATAGTTATAAATATTGCAAACAAAAATAAATAAAGCTAAAAAAACACCTACTTATTAATTTACTTAAAAGTTATATTTTAATAAAAATAATAAAAACAAATAAAAATTATATATATATAAAGCTTAAAATATATTAATTTTAAAAATATAAGCTTTTTAATAAAAATTATAAAATGCGTAATATTATTATTAAAAAATAACTAAAGCTATTAAAAAAATTAGCTATAATATAAAAAAGTTTTTAAATAGCAAAATAATTATAAATATATATTTATTTATTAAAATTAGCGAAATATAAAAACTTAGTTAAAAAATAAATAACTAAAAAGCTAAAAATATATTAACTATAAATATTATATTTTTATAGCTTAAACTATAATATAAAAGTGGTTTAAATAGTATATAAAAATAAGTAATGCTAGAAGACTTAAAGGTAAAAAGGTTAAAAGGTTAAAGCTTTTTGCCTTTTGCGGTCGCAAAACCTAGTTAAAAATATTAGCATTAAGCCGAAAATAGTATTAATTAAAAGGTTTAACCGCGTTAAATATAAATCCGATAAAAAATAATATTAAAAAAAAAAGCGCGCAGAGCTATAAATAAATTAAATTAAAGCGTTAAAAATAGCTAGTAAAATTAATTAATTTTAAATATAAAAATAAATAAAGGTTAAAAATAAGTAAAGGTTTATAATAAGCTATAAATAAGTTAAAACCTTTAGTTAATATAGCTTTAACTAATCTTTTCTTATTAAAAAACCCCTGTAAAAAAAAAAAAAAATATAAGAAATTGCTTAAATTATTTGCAATTAATTAAACAAAATAATAATCGTTTATTTAATCTGAAAAACAATTTAGATAATTTTTTTTTCGTTGTTTTATTTTGACTGGTCAAGTTATTTGTTAGTTAAATCAAATATTGTTTTGCTTGTGCGGATCGCTGCCCGCTTATACTTGTAGAGAATATTGATGAAGGCGTCCGCGTCATCGTCGGTCAAGCGTTTATAGACAGTATTTGGACAGCGTCAACTTCGGCGGGATCACGCTTATACACTGTATTCGGGACCGCGTCCACCTCTGCCACCTCACGCTTCTCCTTATAGAGAACGTTGATGAAAGCGTCCACGCTCTCATCAGTTGCACGCTTGTAGACAGTGTTCTGAACAGCGTCAACCTCTGCAGTGTCTCGCTTGTACACTGTGTTTTGAACGGCATCAACTTCGGCGGAAGCACGTTTGTATACTGTATTTTGGACAGTATCAACCTCTTGAAGTGTTGTTGGTGTAGCAGAAGAAAGAATGGCCCTGACGGCGACGACAGTAGTGACTTGGATATGCATGATGTACAGGGTGTGAAGAAAGGATCTGATTTTTATTGTTTCGATGTTGATAACCATAGTCGATTGGGAGATGTGAGATGGAGACCGTGAAGTAGTTGATGTCTGTCAGTGTTGTCCGTCCCGGAGTGAATGGAATAGCCTACGCAGTCACATAGTAGGTAGGTAGAAAGGGGCCAGTAGCCATAGGGTGTATTGGTCAACATAGCCCCTATCCTTTCCAACTGGTAGTTGGGAGGGATAGCCTATATATATAGACCTAGCCTGATAGGTACACACTAGGGTGTCACCTATTCACCTGACAATGTCCCTAGACTGTTCACTCTGAGAATATAGCTGTAGCACGCTTTCAACGGAAGGCTACCTATGCCACGCCCCGTGAGATGCAAGGGTCCTTTGTAAGTCATATCAGAATAGGCATGAAGGCGTATCGTATATAGTCTCGGATACAGATAGATGAAGCTATTCAGGCATCTAAGACATTCAGCTGAAGACGCTGAGACAGAGGGCCAAAGGTCGAAGGAAATGCTGTACTTATAAACTGACTCCCAGGAGGCCCTGAGAGGCTTCAAGGGAGTCAAGGGATCCATGCGACCATAAGAATATTATTCTCATTCAGAGTGATCCTCCAAGCCCTACGTATAGCCCTTGAGATAACAGCAGGCCTCGTCGACTTTATACTGCGCTGAGGGGAATGACTCCTCCTAGGCACTTCGGCATCGTCCGCTAGTATCGTGGTAAGATCTTCTCCGGTCCAAAGTTTACCACTGCCGGTGGTCCCCGAGTTACGCTCCCATGTGCTTCCCGCATAAGTGTGTAACCTCGTCGTCTTCCACTTGGGAGGTTGGTCTCTTCACAAACTGCCATCTCTTCTCCGATCTCGCTTCCCATCATCAACAGCTTGCTTCCAGTAATAGTTCGCGTGACTATGATATCTACACCTTCAAGCATAATATTTCAGCCAAGACCCTAAGCGAGACGCTTGCTGCATGCTCAATGGATATTTAGCCAGGAAAGACACCAGACCGTACACCTCACACTGTATATATCCTACATGTGATTTGAAAATAGATTGACAGAGAATATGCATTATTTCAACTGTTGACGCCGGCTCTGTCTTATTTCAATAGTCTTATCTCATCTAAGTTTATATGGTTCTCACCTCGGACACCTATCTCAATTTATCTTTCCTCATTCTCATAATCGTTATTTCTCTCGTTGCATGTCTTCACTATGGCATCGTCAACGGAGCTAAAATACAGTTTCATTAGAGACAGCGAGTGTAAAGACTCAGACTCGGACGCTGACTCGGAATTAATGGGACTTCTAAGAGAAGCCATATTCCAGTGTAACCGTCGGCGCGCTCTCTGGCCCTGGATCGCCCACATAATTCTCTTTGTCGCATCACTTACGCTGTTTGTGACGGGCACCGTTCAATATAACAAATCCTTTAAATCAGAGGCATTTATAGAGCCAGGATGGACTCAGGAATATAGTATAAAGATACATATTTTGTCGCGTTACAATAGGTCAGATAATCCGTGCGCTCTTGTAAATATAAATCCACAAGCGCGCATATATAAATATTAAAAGAATTCCTTATATATAATATATAGTTTTTAAATAAATAAAGCTACTAATTATACTTTTAAAGATTTTATGCTTAGTAAAAACATTAGTTAATATTTTTAAGCTATGCGTAGATTTATTTAAATATAATAGTTATAAGCTTGGTTTGCTTAAAAACTAGTGCTATAAATACTTAAAAAGATCTTTAAAAATAAAGTCTAAAGTTTTTATTTTTATTTTTATATATTTTACTAGTTTCTATATTTTATATATAATTATTTAAACAGTTATTTTTTTAATTATAATATTTTTTTTATATAATATTAACAAGCAGCTTATTAAAAACGCAGTATTTTATAACTAATATAATTATACCGACTAATTTAATAAGCTTAAGTTTTATGCTATTTTATAAAAAATTTAAAACTTAATTAATTTAAATGCTTTTAATATTTTATATATGCTAAGCTAAATACTTAAGCTTTTTATAAAAAAAAATGCTATAAAAACGCTTAAAATAAAATAAACAAATAATAATAAAGCAGCTTTAAAAAAGCTATTAAAAAATAAAATTATTTTTACTTTAGCTAATATAATTTATATTTATATTATAAAAAGCGCAGCTTAAATATTAAAATTTAATAAATATATAGCTATTTTTAATTAAGTTAATAAAATAATAAATTTTATAATTATAAGCGCTGCTTTTACTAAGCTTATAATAGCTAAAAAAATTAATTTATAATTTTTAATATAAGCGCTAAAAAATTATTTAGCGCTTATAAAATCTATTATAAAAACTATAATTTAGTAAAAGTATTAAAAAATATTTAAATAAATATAAACAAAAGATATTAAATTTAAAATATAATATATTATATAATATAATATATTTTTATAAGCATAAATATTTAATTTTTTTAATATTAAAAAAATGCTTGCTATAAAAAACTTTTTATATATTATCTACGCAAAAATAGCATTAGATTAAACATGCTAGCAGCTTTTATAACTTGCTATAAATAAGCAACTAGGCTAAAAAGTAGTAAGCTTAAATAAATATAAAAAAATCTTTGCTAGCTTTATTAATAATAAAATTGCTTAAAGCAAGTATAAAAGCGCAAAAATCTTTATAACAACTAATAAAAAATTAAACAATTATTATAAATATAAAACGCTTAAGCGTAGTAAATTTAACTAGCATAAAAAATTAAATTAACGCAGTTAATAATATTTATATTTATTAAACCTTTTTTATATATATAAATAAGCTTTTAAAATATATAAAAACTTATAAAAAGTAGTAATAAGTTTTTTAAATTGCTTAGTAAAAAAAATAACAGCTTAATAAATCTAGGCAATTAAAACTAGGTAAAGTTTTACGCGCTAAGTAGACCTATGTTAAAAAATTAGCAAAAAAAAATAAAATATTAAAGCGCTAAAGCTAAAATTATATAAAAACAAACTAAATAATAATAAATAGTTTAACTTAAATATAATATATATAATAATTAATTTAGCTATAGTTTAAAAGCTTTTTAATAAGCTAAAAATATATATTATTTTTAGTTATAATATTTACTTGCTTTATAAAAGCATAATATTAAATAATTATAAAGCCTTATATTTAATTAACCGCAAAAAACTTTTTAAAAAAAAATTTTTTATTTTAGTAGAAAAAAATAAAAGTATAAATATTAGCACTATAAGCTTTTTTATTTTAAGAAAAAAAAAAAATTATAAAAAATATATTAGCAAACGTATATAAAAAAAATATTAAATTTTTTACTTTTAAAAAAGTAGCGCTAGTTAAAAAATTTTATATTAATATAATTTTAAAAGCTTGCTTTAAAAAAATTAAAATCTAATATTATAGCTTAAACTATTTTTTATGCTATAGCAATATATAGTTAAATATGCTATTAAAATCTTTTACTAAAAAAATAAACTTAATTTTTTTTAAATATAAGCCTATTATTTATTATTTTAGCAAAAAGCTTATAATTATTATAATTATGCTTAAAGAAATTTTATTAAATATTATTAAAATAATTATATCTTTTTATAAAAAGCATTTATAAAAGCTTTTAGTTAATTTATTAAAAAATAAAAAAAATATAAAAGACTTATAATATAAAAAAATAAAGCATTTAAAGGCTAAAGCTTTAAAAGCTTTTATTTATTATGCTAGAAATATTAAGATCGGCAAAAAAAGCAGTATTAAATGCAAAATATATGCTAAAGCAAACTTTAAATATATTATATTGCGTAAAACTTTAAAAAAGCGCGCTGTAAAGCTATTTTAAAAAATAAACTAAAATTTTTTCGACTATTTTAAAAAATATAATAGATTATTTTAGCTGCTTGCAGTATAAAATAAATATAATAATATAGTATATGTTTTTATATTATTTAACTATATAGGCATAAAAGTTTTTAAAACATTTTAGCGCTTTAAGCGCTAAATAATAAAATAGTATAAGTTTTTTATTTATATTATATATAATAATAATAAGCGCGCAATAATTACTAAAATAAAAAAAACTAAATATTAATAATAAGCATATAATATAAGCATAAATATAAAGCTTATATTAATATATATAAAAAAACTTGCAAGCAGCGCAAAAAAAACAGGTTAAAAAATTATTACTAAAGCTTAAAAAATGTTAAAAAAAACTAACTTATTTAAAAAGCTCTAGCTAAAAGTAGTTTATATAGCTATATAATTATATAATAAAAGCTTAGCTTATAAAAATAATTTTTATTTTTTATTTAAAATACTTTTAATATAGTTTAAGTATTATTTTAAATAATATAGCTTTAAAATAATTAAAAATATAATAGTTAACCTACGCTTTAACTAAAAAAATATTTATACTTATAAATATAAAGCTTATTTTATTAAGTAAAACAAGCTTATAAATTATAATAAGCAAGCATATAAAATAAAATAACGCGCTTATATAAAATATTTAATTAAATATTAAGCATTTAACTTATATTATATATAAATATTTTAGCTAAATAAAATAATTATTTTTTAAAACATATAATTTAATAAAAATTTTTACTATTTAAAAAAGTATAAAAAATAAGCTAAAAAAATTAATATTTAATTAAAAAATAATATAATTATAATTAAAAAAATTTTAAATAATTTTTTTAATATAATAAATATATAAAAAAAAATACTACTATTATAAAATATTTTAATTAATAATTTTTTTAATAAAAATAAAAACATTTTTAATTTTATTAATTAATTAGCTAGCTGCTAACTAAAAAGTTTTAAGTTAAAAATAAAAGCAACTAAAAATTTTAATAAATAAAGCTTAAAAGATTTTAAAAATTAGCTGCAAAAACTTATAACTTTTAAAAAAATATTTGCGCTAAATAAGCAACTAAATAAAATAATAAAAAAACTTAATATAGCTAAGCAGCTAAATAAAAAGTTAAATATATTTAAAATAAAAAATAAAAAGCTAAAAATATTTTTAAGCGCAGCTAAATAAAATAAAGCTTTATAGCTTTATTAAAAAATATATTTAACTAATAATAATAAAACAACTATAAAATTGCTAAATAATTTAGCTGAAAATTATATAATAATTAGCAAGCAAAAAAATTAGCTAGAAAATAATAAAGCGATTTTAAATTAGCTAAAAGCAAGTTAGGCAATTTAATCGGCTTAAAAGTAATATAACTACCTAGTTTATTTTAAAGCAATAAAAGCTAGCTATAAAATTTAAAGCAAGCTTTTAAAGCATTAAGCTAAAAAAAAAAATAATAAATATATTAAAACGTTTATTATTTTTACTATTATAATATATAAAAAGCAAAAAATTAGCTTTTTATATAATTACTGCTAGTTATTCTTTTTAAATACCTTTTTGCTTAATTAGCTAAAAACTATTTATAAAAATAATTAAAAGCATAAAATATTATATATAATATTTATAGCAGCAGTAAATTAATATAAGGCTATTAAATTAAATATTATATTTATATTTTTTTATTATTATAAAAATAATCTTTTAATATTATTTTTTAAAAGTTAAAAAAACTTTAAAAAATATTTTTTAAGCGCTCGGTTTAAAAAAAGCGTAGCTAAAAAAATCGCAAGCTTTTAAAAACATAAAATAATAAAAGTTATTTTATATAAAAAAGCTAAATATAAGCTATTACTATTAAAATAAATATTTATATATAAATTTAACAAATAAAAATATTTTAATATTTATAAAGTATATATAATAATATAAAAAGATTTTTAATATAAAAATATATTTTATTTAACTTATATTATTATGCTTGCTATTAAAAGTTTTAAGCTTATAATAGCTTTAGCTATATAATTTAATTTAAAAATAAAGCAGTATAATATAGTTAATATATTTTTAAATATTTTAAAAAATAAAAAAAAGCTTATAGCTTATAAATTATTAAAAAATTTTAAGCAAAAAAATAAAATAATGCTGCTTAACTAAGCGTTATATAAATTAAAAAACTTATTTTTTTTATAATATAAAAAATTTTTAAGCATTTTAAAAAAGCTTTAAATAATTTTTTTATTAAAAAAGCTTTGTTTTTTTTATATAAAAAATCGCTAAATATATTTTATTTTTTATATAAATAACTTTTTAATAATATTTTATTATAATTATATTAAATAAGCTAAAAAAATTTATAAAAATATTATAACAGCTTATAAAATTAAAAAATAAAATAATATTAACTAGTTTTTAAAAATTAAAATAATAAAAAACAAAAAATTATAAACTATTATTTTATTTTATAATTAATATATTAAAAAAATCGCACGCTATTATAACTTAGTTAATAATAACTAAATATTAGCTATGCTGCTTTTTTTTAAAAAGCTTTTTAAATATTTTAAACAAACTATTAAAATATAAATAAAAGTTTTTTAAAAGCATATAAAATTAATTCTTTATATTATAATTATAATAAAGTTTAATATAATATTTATAGCAGCTTTATTATTAAAACATTTAATTAATTTAAGCATATAATATATAGCTGCTATTAATTAAATAATTTAATATTTATATTATATTTATTTTTTTAAAATTATTTATAGCTATATTAATAAAAGTATATAAGTTTTAATAATAGCTAAAAATATTTTTTTTAAAAATAATAAAAAAATAAAACGCTTATTATATAAGTTTATTATATTTTTATTTAAAAATATAATCGCTTAAAAATTTATTTATTAAAATATAATATTTATTTTAACTATTAAAATAAAAATAAACGCTTTTAGCATAATAAAAATAAAAATAATAACGCTAAAAAAGCTTTTTTAAAATATATAACTAAAGCTTAGCAAAAAATAAAAAAATTTTTTAAATAATATTTAAATAATTTAATTAATTATAAAAAAAAATAAAAAAATTAATATTTGCCTGCGCTATATTAATATATAAAATATATAAATTAAATAAAAATATTTAAAAAGCTTATTTAAAATAGTTTATTTTTTAACTAATAAAATATTAGCTAATAAGCTTATTAAAAACTTACTGCAAATATAGTTTAAATATTTTTATATTTTATTTAATTTATAAAATATAAATTATATAATATTAAAAAAATCGTAATAAATTAAAAAAAAAATTTTTATTTTTAAATATAAAAACTTTTAAAAACTAATTATAAGCTAAAGCTTTTAAATAAAGCTAAAAAAAGCTTTTTTTTTTAAAAAAAGTTAGCAAGCGTAAATATATTAGCAGTAATAAATATAGTAGTAATAGCAGCGCAAGTAATAAAATTAAAGCTAGCAGCAAAAGCAGCAGCAGTAGTAATAAAAGCAGTAAAAATAGCAACAGTATATTTAAAAGCAGCAAAAATAATAATAAACTTATTTTTTAAAGTTTTTAAAAGCTTATAATAAATATATTAAAGCTGCTAAAAATACTAGTTAAATTAATATAAACTTTTAAATAATATTTATATATATATAAAAAAATTATATATAAATTTTAAAGCTTTTAATTATAAAGCAGCTAAAAAATAAATTTTTAAAAAAATAATATATAGCAGCTTAATAAAAAATATATTAATATATATTATTAAATTATAAAAATATAAAAAATATTTATAAAAAAATATATAAATATTTAAAAATATATTAATAATAACACAAGCTATATATTATTTTTTTATAATAAAAATTATTATTTATAAAACTAGCTAAAGCTAAGCGCACGCAAAATAAATAAAATATAGCGCAAATATTAACAGTAGTAATAAAATAAAAGCATAAAAATATTTTAAATATATATAAAGCGCAGCTAAACTAACTTAAGCAAGCGCAGCAGCTAATATTTAATATAAATAATATAATAAAAATAGTAAGCATAGCAAACATAGCAGCAAAGCTTGCAGCAGCAGCTAAAATAATCGCAGGTATAAATATAAGCGCAAATATAAAAGCAGAACTAGCTAAGCTAGCAGCAAAAGCAGCAGCAGCAATTATAGCAGCAATAAAAACGCTTTATAAGCTTATTAGTTAATATAATAATTAGCTTAAAAATATTTAAATATTTATAAAAGATTTGCTAATAAAGCAAAAAAAGCAAAAAAAGCAGATATATTAATATTAAACGCTTAGTTAGCTATAAATAATTATTTAAAATAGCTTGCGCAGCGTGCGCAATATATATATATATTAAAAAAAAATATAACTTATATAAAAAATAAACTTGTAAATAATTTAACTATAATTATATATTAGCTAATTTTGTTTATATAAGCCTGCAAGCTTTTTAAAATATTTATAAAAAATGTTTATATATAGCTTAAAAAAAAAAAAAAAAAAAAAAGCATAAAAATAACAACAAAAGCTTAATAATTTACTTAATATGCTATAAAAAATATAGCATTACTTAAAAAGCACGCTTTTTTAACAACTATATATTTTATAGCTATAAATATAAGCGCTAGCAATAATAATAATATTATTTTTGTTTATATAATAACTATAATATATATACTTTAAAAATATAGCAACTATACTACGCACTTATAAACGCTATAAAAAAAAGCGCGCATATATTTATTTTTTATAATATTAACTTAAATATTATTTTAAATAGCCTTATATTTTTATAAAAGCCGCAAAGCTAAAAAATATATTATATTATAATAAATTAAATAATCTATGCGCTTTTATAAATATAGATCTATAAGCGCGCATATATAAATACTAAAAGAATTCCTTATATATAATATATAGTTTTTAAATAAATAAAGCTACTAATTATACTCCTGAAGATCCCATGCCTGGTAAAAGCACTGGTCAACACCCTTGAGCTGTGCGCAGATCCACTTGAGTGCAACATATTTGTTATCTTAGCGGTCGCTAATGCCATAAAAGGCCCTGCAGTCCGTGCCGTTGGCCAACGACATGGTTGGCCATTACTAGGAGCATTTGATCAGCCCTCACCTTGGCGAGGAGAGCCAAACCCAGACCTTGATAAAGCCTGGGAGAAGATTACACGTGGTAAGTTCGGAAATTTTCAGAATACATCAGATAATATTAACACAAAGGTGTAGCTGGAGTGTTTTCCGTTACAGCAGAAGAAATTGAGCGGATAGGCAAGATGGATAACAGTACAGTATTAATTAATGCTTCCTGAAGAGTCTGGAGGTGGCTACATGGCATCTCTGGAAGCTACACATCAGCTACGTTGTTTGGTAGGTATTCTTATTTACTAATAACTCGTTGCGATGTCTCATTACTAACTCGATATACTACATAGGATATGCTGCGAAAATTATCTTCCGGGAATACTATGCTGATAAGGCAGCTCCATTTTCCGATGCGCACAAGTTGCGCACACACATGGGTAAGTAAAGTGACATGAAACGGTTCCAGTGATATAAACTGATGCATCTTATAAACCACTGCACCGAGATGTTACGACAAGTTATTAAGTGTAACGCCGACACGCGTAAGTCAATTCCAAATCTTTTCATTCTTAGCTAGCATCCAATTCTATCCCTACCACTTCCCTGTGTCCCCTTTTGCGTTGGGCCAATGATGCATTTTTTAATATTTCTGTTTAGATATCATTACATATAATTGGGTTGGTCACGTTGACTACCCTTGGCCCAATTTCAGTATCAACAGGTAGTGCCGAAGCTGGGATAATATGATGGGTTGGATCATGGAGCGTACTGCACATACTCATGAAAAGAACGGATTGATCCACCGACCACCTGGTGCTGCTATCATGGATGTAAATCCCGTGGAATACGTGCATATAGACTTTTGAGAGACTTAAACATTAGATACTTAGGCGAAAGATTGAGGCACGGTAATGAGGCAGCATAAGGAGACACATAGGAGCAACATTGCACACAGGAACCCGTCTGTCTGTAACAGAATTGGAATGATTTCTTGGACATGAGAAAGCGGTATTAACTGTTTTTTTAGTCGCAGTGCTTTAGCTTAAATATATCATTGATAGAAATCAATCTCATTTTTACCCCTTTCGGATCCTTTGAAAGAGCGGAGAGAATTGGTCTGACTGAGCGATCGATTGATCTCTTGTGTCGCATATCATAGCTTTCGAAAACGATATCTTGTGAGCAGTTTGGCTGCGATCAATCGCATCTGTGTGAGCGCTAATTTTGGCTTACGCACGCCCTCCGACATATCTGGGGCTGAGACAGCTGGACTGAGAATAGACATGTGGATAACAACGTACCGACTCAAAATGGTGCAAAGGCTGCTTGCTCTGTTTATAATCATTTTTGGGCGATTATACCATCTTTCGCGAATGAAAGATGTGGCATCTTCGAAAGTGGTTTCCACTATAAGAGTTGGTAAGCAAATTTGAGGCCTGCAGACAAGGTGCATAGCGTGCACTACGGCGTCACGAAAGTAACTAACTACTGTAGTTCTGGTTCGATAGGATATCATCTAACAGGGTGCGTAGCATGGGGTTGCATGGCGGACCTTGCTTACTAGAACAGCGACAGCGGTTATATTCCATCATATTTTTTATGCATTACCGTTGGCTGCAAGGTACCAGGCCGTTGCAGCTGACAGAAGCAGGCCGGGCGAAGGAATTGATCGTCGATGTTATATAAGTTAAGTAAGTAAGCAGCAGCTCTGCCTTTATCCGCCCAGTGCCAGGTGGTACGGTGGTCCGCATCTAATACATCCACGCTATCCTAATGCACGCGCTATAACAGGTAAGTACTCCGTAGTAAGCTGCGTGCCCTAAAGTGTGCTGTTACCCCCACTTGATTCGCCCCTAAATTTGGTGAATTTACCAATGCCTTTCTTGATACCTCTTCAAGGTTGTTAGCCGAGAATCCTGCGCATTCTCACCGCAAACTTACCCGAGTATCCGTGTCAACCACTCACTCTACTTATTCATCTCATCCACAAGCCACTCATTTGAAACCAAGATGCCATACTCGGTACTTATCTTCGCCTACCGAAAGCCTGGCACTACGCCAAATCAGTTCAAGGCCCATTACGAAGGGGTCCATGTGCCTTTAATACGCGATCTTGCCGGCGCGTCATTTCCACTCTCCCACACTAGGCGCTATTTGCATCGATCTGAGAATCAAACCGATGGTAACACGGCGCGCAACCCGAGCACTCCAGCAACGGTGCTCCTCGGCACCCAAGATGATTTCGACTACGATGCCATCACTGAGCTCACCTTCGAAGATGCGGCCGCATTTCAGACTTTCTTCGGTCTCATGCAGCAGCCGGAAATTGCGGCAAAGATCGCTGCTGACGAGGAGACGTTCCTTGACCGCACCCGAATGCCTGTTGTTGTTTTGGGAGACACCACGGAGACGAGAAGATGAAAAGACGGTGCTTAGGAGCAGCATACGTCAAGATTTCTATAGGTGCTCCTGAGTTGTGAATTGGGCGACCCCAAGTTTGGTACCACGTTATATGTAGAATCTATAGCCCTGTTTGTTAGCAATTGCGCATTGGTTGAGCTTCCACGGTACAATTAGCCAATTAGAATTTACTTTTAGTTTCTACCTGTAATCGGATACTTTGATTGCGCGAGAAACAAATAAAGGAAAAAATGAAACAGCTATTTATATAAGCATATTAATAATACTAGAATTTAGTTTATTTTTGAATCATGACATTGATTGTGAAGTGGAAATCTGCGCGGGGGTAGTTGAGTGTTACTGACCGATTTACCTCTAGTCAACAAAATTGACTTAGCTTAGACGGATCTAGGCCGCACTTCTTCACCATATCACAACTCCAACCAAGCTGGCACTGACTATTGACCGCAGATTTAACACGGGATTAATCATGAATTAGAGTTGCTTACTGGAATCGGAAGCATGTTGATAGTTGATATATAATTGTAACACCAGCTCTGCTGTACTACCCAGCATAAACCATGTTGGTTTAGTTTCACAAATTTTGATAGGAAGCGAAGCTGTGATAAAGACCTAGACTGATGACTTGCGAAAGACAGCGGTACAGCATTATCGCATGGATTCTCCAATTATTGAGTTGATTGCGTTTCTTTAGCAAACGAGTTCTCAAATTGATTCAAATTGAACTATTCTAGGAGACCTATGCGCGGCCAACTCTTAGCCCTATATGGGCGGGACGAATGGTGTGACTGCTAAATATAGCGTCTCATTCAAAACTATATACAAGACTGAGAGCAACTAGAGAACGGGGAAAGTAAAAAGGATAGACACGAAATAAAATCTACATACATGCAATTACCCTATACTTGCCAGTCTTAGATGCCATCGTTCAATGAGCTCGGCCACTCAGGCGCAGCGTTCCGCACAAGCAAAACAAAACAAATAAAGCCCTTTTGACTGATTTTGACTGATTTGGGCCTTGATTTCGATGTATTTGACTGATT
>MU380393.1:0-49343 GCA_022495085.1 Xylaria sp. FL1042
ATATATATAATATTTTTTTAAAATATTATTTTTTTAACCTAGCTTAAGCTAATATATAAGCTGTTTATTTTTAAAAACTTTTATAAAACTTATATCTTTAAAAATATTTTTAAACTTTATAATAAGGTTATATAAAGCTTAAATAACTTTATTATTAAAGTGCTTATATATAGTTATATTTAATAAATGCTTAAGAGTATTTTTTGCTTTAATAGTAAAATTTTTAAAGCTATTTAATATTTTGCTAGGATTTTTTATATTATAAAAAGGCTAATAAAAAGCTAGATCTGCTTTTATAAAAAAAACTAAATATTTTTTATAGTTAAGCTAAAGTAAAAAAAAAAAAAAACCTAGCTAAGTGCTTTTTAAAATAAAAATATTTTTATTAGTTTTATTATAAACAAATATATATATAAGGTTATTATTAGCTATAGCTATATAAATTAAAATAATATTAATAGTAAGCTTAAATATATTGTTTTATTTAAATGCTGCTTTATATTAAATAAATAATTATTTAAAAAAATATTTAAAAATAATTTTAGTTTATAGCATAAAAACTTTTACTTTATTATAAGCTATAAAAAAATAAAAAATAAAAATAATAGTTTTATATAATTAAATAATAGTAAATTTTTTTAATAAAATAATATTAATATACTTAGCATTTAATATATTTATATTAATTAATAGCTTAACTTAAAGTTTTTTAATAAAAATAATTTTATAAGTAAACTTAATAATAATTAGTTTATTATTTTGCATGCTTTTAAAGTAAAAATTTAATATAATATATTTTAAAAAAATATACTTGTTTTAAAAAATATTATATATAATTATTAATATAGCTTTAAAATAAATTTAAAAATTAAAATATTTATTTTTAAACTAGTTAATATTTATAAATAAGTAAATATAGCTAATATTAGCATAAATAGCTTTTTTTTATTTATTAATAATATTTATTATTAGCTAAACTTTAAAAATTAATTAAAACTTATAAATATATTTTATGCTTATATTAAGCTTAAAATTAACCGGTAAAATAATAATAAATATATAAAATTTACTTATAAATTTAGTTATATTTTTTTATAAATTATTTATAAATAATATAACATAAAAAAAATAATTTTTTTTTTATTAAATAAATAATTAAATATTTTTTTTATAATAGTATATATTTAAGCAATATAAATAAAAGCGTTAGTTTTTTTTAAATGCTTAAACTAAATATAAAAATATAATTTATTGCTAAAAAAAAACATTTTATAGCAAATATTATATATTTTATTAAAAGTAAACATAATAAAACTAAAGTTAAAAACAAAAATAATTTTACTTGTTATAATAAATAAAAGCCTGCTAAAAAAAAGCTAGCATTTATATAAAGCAATAAATATATTTTATTAAAATATTTTTTTTATTATTAATTTTTATTAAAAGATTTTTAAAAATAATAGTAATTTTAAGCTTTATTAACTTGCTTTAAATTTTAAGGTTTAAAAATTTAAAAGCTATTATAACTTAGTTTTTAATAATATAATTATATAATTTAATATTATATATTATACTTTAAATAAAAAATTAAATAGTATAGCTTTATTAAAAATTATATATAATAAAATAATATTGCTATAAGTTATAAAAAGCTTTATTATAATTTTTATAAAAGCGCGCTTTAAAAGCTTTATATATATTTTAAATAAAGCTAACACGCAGGCTTAATTTTTTTAAGTTTATAAGTTTAATAATATATTATATTAATAATATAACTTAAAAATAAATAGTTTATATTATTTTAATTTTATTTTTGCTATAAAAGGCCGTTAAATAATAAAATCGATTTATAAACGCTTATATATTAATATAAATAATTTATTTTTTATAAATAACTATGCTTAAATTATTTTAGTTTATTAATAAAAGGTTAAAAAATTTAACTTTTTTAGCTTTAAAAGTATTATTATTATTTTTTTTTTATAGCGTAAGAAAATTTTAATATAGCTACTATATAATATAAGTAATTATTTTTAAAATATAGCTAGTTAAATTTATTTTATAGCAATTAAACGTTACGGTAATAAAATTAGCTGTTTTTTTTAATAAAAAAAATATAGCTAAATATAAATAAAATAACTAAAAAAAATAAAAAAAATAAATAATTAAGTTTATTAACTATTATATAGTTAATTTATTAATGTTATAATTAAAGCTAGAAAATTTAAATAAAGTAAACTAAGTTTTAATATTAAAAGATTTATAGTTTATAAATAATATTAGCAGTAATAATTTAAAAAAAACGCTAAAAAAAATAAAAAGCAAAAGAAAATTTTCTAATAAATAAATAAATAATGTTTACTATTGCTTACACTGTTTTTTTTACTTGTTAAAAAAAGTTTAAAACTTTTATTATAACTTAGCTTATTTTAAAAAGTAAAAAATAACGTTATTAATTAATAGTTATTTTAAAAAAGTTGCCTTTTATTTTTTTAGCTTTAAAAGATTTTAAAACATAATTAAAACAATATTTAAATAACTTATAAAAAAAAAATAAAGCAATTAACATTAAAGCAGTTTAAATATAAAATTTCTTTAGCTTTATAAAATAAAGCCAGCCTTTAATTAGCATAAAAGGTAAAAAAAAAAAAAAGCTATAAAAAAATCTAGGCAAATTTATAAAAAAATCTAAATAAATTAATTTAGTTAAAAAAAATTAGTTAAAAAATATAATCTCGGTAAACTATAAGCTATAGCAAATAAAAAAGCAATAAATAAAATATTAACAGCTTTAGCTATAAATAAAAAAATATAAGCAATAATAAACAATCGCTAGCTATTAATTATAGCAGAAAATAGCTGCAACCCTGGCAGATTTTATATTTCTTTATATTATGTTATAGATAAGATGGAGGACTAACACTGTGACTACTGTGTATAATAATCTATATAGTGTGTGGGTTATATGACAAAGGTCATGAGTGGATCATGTGACACCTGGTATGCGGTTCTTGCATGCATCAAAGAATGCGGTTACATTGTCAAACCTGCAAGTAACCTACTAAGTAAGTTTTCCAAACGTAGTGTACTGTGTAATGTTAAACTCATATTGAAGGCACTCCTGCTCCTGCTCTATCTAGAGTATCTAGGATATACAGAACCTAGCTTGGTCTATAACATATCATTTACAGGGTGCAATCAGGTGCAAACGAGTATCTCCTATGCCGTTGGATCTTGACTCACGAACCTTGACTTTTTTAAGACGACTCTTAAGATGATTTTGGGGACTGTAGCCTACCCCGTCTTCTCGCCCTATCCATACTCTTTTTCCTCTTGCGGATGCCAATTATGTGTCTCCGCTGGAAGAATGTCACAAAGGACTCGTATATTATGTCGCGCATTAACACGATCACCGTGCCTATAGCCACAGGAATAGCAATTTTCCAACTAGATAAAAGTTAGTTCAGCCTGCACTACATGACCGAGACTTTCATCGCACTCACAAATATATGCTACCGTTGTTCTCCGCCTCGGGGAAGTGTCCAAAATTCTGTCCGAAATAGCCCGTGATAAAGGTTAACGGCAGGAATATGATCGTGACAATCGTCAGTTGCTTCATGCTCTCGTTCTGATAGGTCGCAATTGTATTGAAGATCAAGTCAATCATATGATTCGCAGTTTCTTTTATTTGCGTTAAATTTTCTGTAATAAGAACACAGTGATCGTACTACGCAAGTGAGAACTTAGCTCGAAAGAGGCAGAGTAACAAATCTGGACTGGCTCATTACTTACCACATCTCCTAAGTAGGTGTAGGTTGCTGGCGAGATAATCACGCCTCCTAAAGGATTCTGCAGCTCTCTAGATACGGCTTCCTGGCTCAGTTTTGTTTTGTGATCGCGCAACGAACTAATGAGAGCTTGAATGGGGTTAACGAAGCTAAACATCTTGTTGATTTCCGAGACGATAATGTATAAGCTTTTAGTATGCTGTATGTTCGGATTTGTTAATACGTCGAGCTCCAGGTCACCTACGATATCGCCGTAGCAAGCCATCACCGGAATAGCCATATCGATAATCGCATCAATGATAGCTTGAGCAACCATCGAGGCATCGCAGGATTTGCGTAAAATGGTCGTCGGACTCTGCAGTCGGGCAAGGATTGGTTCCTCGACATTATCAGCCGATTGTTCGAAAAACGCAATCACAGTGTTGTCCGATGTAATGAACATGGCTACCTGCTCGGCAGAAACAGCTAAACGCTTTGTCGCGATGGCCGAATGTTTCTCCATGTACTCCGTTCGTGCTGCATTAGGAGCCGCATGGTAGCGTTGCAGAGTGCGAAGTGTGTTCGGGTTGAAGAGGTCGGAGAGTCCAGTGGGCTGGCGTGCAAAACTATGGCCTTGTGCGCCTGGGCCTACTCCTCCTTTCTCCAATATACTCGAAGCCGTTGGGTGCTCTGTCCTCTTTCCGATTATCCATCGTTTAAGCCTCTTCCCAACGTTTTGTAGGACACCCTCGTCAGATGACTCCTCAAGGTTCTCTTCATCATCACTATCACCGTCGTCTACAAGACGCACAAGTTTCAGACAAGTCAGGATGAGGAATGCATGTCCAGAATACCTAGAAATAATAATGAGTTAATTCCCCAAGTATAGCAAAAGGGAGAAGAGAAAAGAGAACAAGCGGTAAAGGACTTGAAAGAATGACGGAGGGAGCCAATGCCACAAGTTGTTTAATCGACCAATCATTGTACTAACACGCTTGCAGAGGTGTTAAGGAGTGGTAAAGAGGGGATGTCGGACCTACCAATCGACCTTGGTTCGATTCCTTATGTTCATTATATCTTCAATAGCGAGTCTATGTAGGTCCTTATATTGGCCTAGGGCCTGAATAACATCCCACGAAAGGCCATTAACGTTGATCCATCGGCATTTGGCCCAGGAGGGTTGCGGCCGTTTGACAAACTCGATCAGTTCGGCATTATTCATTTCGTGAATCTGCAGATCTTCTCGAGAAAAGTCAACAACGGTGATCTGACACTCGGCATGAAGGTCAGGGACTACATCTTGCCCGCCGTCCGGTTTCCTAGGGTCAATGCCGGGTTCGGTCCCTGGCCGCCAGCCCGGTCGCCTCTCAAAGTCTTCAAATTCCTCCAGGGTCCTGAAGGTGTTGGTCCGCGCGTTACGATGTCGCAAGACTACGTTGGGGGATGAGGGCGGCAGATGGGGCGCAGATTTTGGAGCGAAAGCAACGTCGACACTCAGATCGGAATGTTCTGAATTTTGAATGCGTGAATTATTAGATGCGCCAGCCACCATAGTAGGGGCGCTCGATGTCGAGGTGATATCAGGCACGGGAGGTCGATGTACAGCGTCGAAGCTAGGAAATGGAGGGAAGCTCTCGGTGGCCATTGAGTTGGAGGATGAGCTGTCAGATGACCTGTGGGAAGAGCCGTAGGCCATGGTAGTTTAAATATTAGTTTGGATATTGGCAGCAGGCGACTGGCTGGACAGTGACGTAGGATAGCAGTGACGTTAGCCCAAGCTAGAGGTAATTGGGCAGCGAGGTGAGATCCAATGCTCGCCTAGAAGATTGTGTCTGTCGATAGTCCAGGATATTCTCACTCCCCTGGCTGGCTGGCCGGCGTCGTCCCGATTTACTTGATCAGAATCGAATCTCGGGAGGCAAAGGGAGCGGCAGCGGCAGCGGCAGCTAGCAGAGAGGCTTATGGAGCTGGCACGCCTGGGGAAGTGTTGGGCCTCTGGATCAAGGATCTCATCTTCTCCCATGTGCTTCGAGTTGATGATTACGTGAAAATAGGGCACAGGTTAAGTTCTCACGCTGATGGTCTGGATCCGTGAGGTAGCTATGCGCTTTGATAACCAATTTCCAAAATGGAGCGTTCTTGGTTCTTGTGGTTCCTTAAATAAGCTGAAGGGAAGGTGGCGAGGGTGGTAGTTAGGAAGGAGGAAGGTGATTAGTTGAGCGGTACTTGAAACCAACCGATCCACTTATTAGGTATACTATACTTTACCAACCTTGTAGTTCTTTTAGGTTTTTTTTTTTTTTTTTTTTTTTTTATTTTTTTTTTTTTTTAAACTTCTAAAATATTGCCCAGTTTAATGGTACGATCTTTCTAGCATGCAATAATAGACACAGGATAAAGGAAAGGCAGTTTTGCTATACAGTCATGGTGGCCTTGGTACTTCTAAGAATTATTCTAAATCAAAAAGTACTGGTCTGCAAAGGGATAGCATTCCTTGACCACAAAGTTCAGGTGCATCGCCTAGGTACCTAAGGATAGATCAGATTACAACTCCGCACATGAGCATGAAAGCCATGGAGGTCAAGTTCGCGTTCTGTAGGTGGTGGATAGCAGCATCCCATCAGTTGCACTCCTTTTCAATATATTTATTAATTACCTCTAATTCGGGTAATGACGTAGTTGCCCACTAGCTTGCATACCTAGGTAGTTGTTGTAAGTACCGATATACAGGTACTTGTAGTTATCGGGAAGCAAGACAAGAATTTACGTAGGTCGCTTTTGGATCAACAGGTACGCATATAGCGGGGCACGTGGCTTCGAGATTACTAAGTAAGCTTAATCAACCAGCAAGGATATACAGGATTCAAGTGTATACATTCAAGGCGCATCAAGACCCGAAACTCTAGTAGCGCGGGGGGCACCCCATTCTGTTTGTTGTAGTCATACCATTAGGTCGTTTTCTTGGTGTTTTATTCGTACCCATAGTCTAAGAAACTGCTTGCCGGCCATCCATTCTGAATATTGTATTCGTCCAAGAATGTTGTACCATGGAGAACTTCGTATTTCATCATGGGACCACAATCAACACTGGTATCGTTGTTGCACTGCACCTGTTCGCCGGGGCCATTTAGTAATCCGGCAATACGTTGCCCGACATCGCGGCCTTCGTACCAGGCGCCTTGCAAAAAACCATAATATTGAGCACTAGTACCCTCGCCGGCGAACCACAACCTGTCGAGATTGGCTCGTAAGTTTTGGTGCTTTTCGAGGGTCATGCCGACGGGCCAGTTGCTGTATGAACCAAAAGCCCACTCTTCTGTACTCCACCGTGGATACATGAAGTCGACAGGCTCTGGGATCTCCTTGCCTGGAAACATAGCCCTCAGAACACCGAGGCACTCGGCCTTGGTCACTTCGTCGGGCTGCTCCTCAATACGATACGACTCATCCCCTACTACCGTCACAAAGATAATATTCGAGCCCTCGTGGAAACCAGGCCCGGTAAGCGACTGCCAAACAGGATAGTAGCCGCGTGTGTTCGCATCGGCATAGAGGAAGTACTGAGTGTCCCGGTCCCAAAATGTCTCGTTGAACTGAAAGAAAACTTTCGTGTAGGTTCCCATCTGGAATTGCTCAATCGCTTCTCGCTTCCAGCGCGGAAGCCGGGGCTTGAATTCTACGATATCATTTTGCAAGACTCCTATCGAGAACGTCGCGATAGCATCTATAACCACATCAGCCATGATGCTAGTTACTGGAACCGGGGGGTGGGGGGATGGGGTGGTTCACTTACGCTCGGCTTCAATACAGCCACCATCTTCAAACGTGATATTAACGCTTTGGGGCCCGTAGGTAACGGATTTCACCACCGTGTTCAGCAGGAGGCGTTTGTCATCTTTACGGAGGAACTCGTTTGCCTCGCCAATGATAAAGGCATTGAAGCCTCTCTGATCAATGACGAAATTGTTTTCGTCGCTCCATTGGTAGAACGTCAGGTTGTAACCCGTGATTCCATACAAGAAACCGGACTCCTCCGGTGGCCACGCCGTCTCCCAATCCCAATACCACCACTCTATTGCTTGTGCATGCATATCCTTTTTCGGTTTCCACCCTGCGACACTGAATGCTGCACGCATGCTAGTGTCCTGGAGGTTGTCAGTCAAGACATAACCGGCGTCCTGTTCGGCGATCGTATACTATAGTTCGCTGCAGTCAGTAATTAGATTTCAGGTGGAATAGGCGAGGGTTCCGAGAGTCCTGCATGCCTCGAGAGACGCTTGTTACCCGAAAGCGAGATGCCGATACGGAGATATCACTACTTCGGGAATGGCTTACGTTCGCGTCCATCTCATCGAAGAGAGCCCCAAAGTCAGCGACGCCTTGCTCGTCGTAGGTCAAGATGGAGCTGTAGTTTGAGAAGGTATTCTGCACTCCATATTTTTTCGCCAGAGTCCAGATGGGGTTCTCGGGACCACCCGGAGTCCCCAGGCCTTGAACCCAGTTGGCCCCCAATTCAACGGTGTAGGGTGTGCCGTCGTGCTTCTTACCAAATTCGCTGTGCTTGACTCTACCACCGATGTAGTCGTTGCGTTCTACAATGAGAAAGTCCGTCACGGATGCATTGACGAGAGCTTGCGCCGCCGTGATACCAGCCACGCCGGCGCCGAGGATCGCGACCTTTGTTTTGCGGCATTCACCAGCATGGCCTGTCTCGTCGTCAGTGACGGGGATAGCGGCCACTTGATAAGCACTCAGGGCACAGTATGCCGCGACGAGACATTGGACCGAAAACATCATCTTGGTACTTGTGCCCATGTAACATGGACTACTCGGGTATTACTCGGCTCGTCGAAGGCTCTGGCTGTTATGGGAAACAGGAGATCCAGACGCATTACATATATATTCCTATGAGGACGTAATTGAGTGATTAACTCTGCGTCCTTAGCGCTATCAAGACATGCAAGGAACAAGTCGGTGTAGCCGAGGAGAGCCTCAGGAGACAACCTCGAACGAGATACGAGTAGGCACCTGTATCGAAGGGATTTGCTCGGCTCGACATAAACAGATCCTGCTTGGCTGAACCGAATATGGGGCAAAGAGACTAGCTACCTTTGAAAAGCTGAGCTTTAAACTAAGGCATGCACACGCAGCTCTACCAGTTGGCAGTGACAATCGGTAGAGCTTTCATTTGATACTACGTAAGCTAGTACCTACCTCGAGTTCCGGGGCTCCGTTATCTACCACCCCAGGCATCCTACCCACGATCACAGGCTACGTAATTTTATGTGGAATGCAGTAAATCGTCCCTATCTAGGCTAGTCCATCTGCATGCAGGGGCTAGTAGTGATATTGACACAGATATAACCCTGACTCTAAATATTTGTTCCCAGATGCTACGGATACAAACCGGACGAGAGTTGAAAGCACGGAGAAAAAAATTCGACAACAAAAAGTCGAATTCATGACAAGAGTGGGACTTGAACCCACGCGGATTGCTCCATGAGGAGATTGTGCTAAGATAACCTTAACCTCACGCCATAACCAACTCGGCCATCTTGCCATAATTTCATTTCCCAGTACGGGTACCCGCTCTCTACTATACGTTTCATATCATTCATAGCCGTATCTAGTTACTGCTACAAGGTAGCCAACCTACCTAGGTAGATGCGTCTTTCCTAGAGTCCAGATACTGTATCTGCGACTTTTCCTACCAATAATAAGACGTTAGATAGCTTGCTTCACCTAGGTAACCATGTTCACTCAGAAAGTCATGTTTGCGCCTCCTCAATCGGTATTCTGAGCGACTACCCAGGTAGTTCTTCTGCATTTTGGAGTCCACATTGAGAGAGAGGTCGGACAAACGCAAATTTACATGATCGCTAATCTACTTGTATTGTTTGGTTGATAACTAGTGTAACTATCTAAGTAATCAAGCCTACATCAACTTCCACTTCCACTACTACCTATTTTCTCCATCCTACGAAAGAGGACCAAATAGGATGCCGAACAGAAGATCATCTATAGGCACCTGCCAGACAATATACGGTGTCCTGCGTGGGAACATTGTTCTGTCGAGTGCGACATGGTATGTACCACCTTGCACCTCAGAGCAACATATTGTATGTTCGAGTTTCATTCGCCATCTGCCTTCCAGGTCTGAGGCCGAGGCGTGGGCCCTTAAAAGTTCATTGTCAGTTAGCAGCACATATAACAAAACCACATGCATAGGTAGTCTTTGGTCGTGATGTGGAAGAGGGCTAGGCGAATGCATTTAGAGGCTCGCTCCATAAGGGTCTGGGTTAGGTAATTGTGCATTTACCATCGCATGTCAACTATCAGATTTGGAGAGGACCAGACAGCGCAGCCCTGATTAACTGGGTATTAAACAATGCCAGTTGGCCCCTCCGTACCAACCAGAGAAAGAGCAATCTTGACTCTCAAGGTTTATTCACGAACCTTACGATAGAGAGTAACAGCTGCGTCGGTCGGCTAATAACCGCCTTACCATTGTTCTCTTGGTCGACAATGATAGAGAAACTCTATATCTCGATGGATTTGATTTTCATAGACTAGATTACTAGGCTTTGTCCGGTCCTCGTCACAACTTGCGGATGCAGGTATAATAGATCCCTAGTAGACACACTAGGAGTTCTGCACACGAGCATGGCTAATAGTAATGCGACCAGTCCCAAAAAGCAAGGCTACACGGTGTCCCGAGTAAAGACGATATGACTACCAGCAGAATGTAATAGTTTCTTTCTCATACCATTGCTTCCTTAAGTGTTATGAATTGCATGTCGTTGAGAACAAGCACGTATTCGGTCTCGCCGCAGAGGTCGTGACTGTACCATTTGTGTCGTGAATGTCATGCTTAAACTCCTCGCATATATACGCCGTAGATGGGCAAAGGCCGCACACAATACAAATGTATCATAAACAGAGGAGCAAAAGCTTTTAATAATATTTCTTATACTTTTCACCGAGGCTGTGTATGATACGCTGCTGTGCTTACCCAGCTTGGCGTCACGCTTCGTATTATTATGATTACGATGACCCACCGGGAGTTTTCCACTGTACATACAAATCCAAAAGTCTTGTCATCGCGGGCACGGGCGATGAGATCAAGCGCGACTAGGCACTTAAGAGGAAACCATGGAGGCACATAACGAGGCGGTGTCGACCATCTCGAAACGACTGCAAGATTTCTATGCGCGTCGTGAAGCTTTCCGTGTGTACCACGGCTCCACAAACAGCACGCGAGCTATACACAAGGATAGTGACAAGATCGTCGATACGAGCCGCCTCAATCATGTGATTGTGGTGGATAAAACGAAAAAGACGGCGCTTGCTGAGCCGAACGTACCCATGGATAAGCTCGTTGAGGCGGCTCTCCAGAATGGATTAGTTCCTTTGGTCGTCATGGAGTTCCCGGGCATCACTGTGGGAGGCGGATTCAGCGGGTCGGCCGGTGAGAGCAGCTCCGGCCGCCACGGACCTTTCGACTCAACCATTAATTCGATAGAAATCGTCATCCCGAATGGCGAGGTCCTTCATGCCTCCAAGGCCGAAAGCCCCGATCTCTACTGGGGCGCCGCGTCAGCATTCGGCACCGTCGGCATCGTCACGCTGTTAGAGGTCCAGCTCCAGGACGCTGGACAGTACGTCCAATTGACGCACTACCCCGTGCGTAGCTTCTCTGAAGCATCCAAGAAACTGCAAGAACAGGTTGCAGACACGTCCGTCGAGTTCGTGGACGGTATCGTCTTCTCGTCGAGCAGGACAGTGATCTGTGCCGGTCGTCTCGTCGATACTATACCGTCGGGAAGCAAACCCAGACGCTATCTTGGCCGGAGAGACCCATGGTTCTACCTCGATGTGCAAAAGAGAGTGATGGGTTCGTCTTCAGCAGTCGTCGATTATGTGCCTCTGAAGGATTATCTTTTCCGGTGGGATCGCGGTGGCTTCTGGGTGGCTCGATACGCGTACCGTTACTTTCTCACCCCCTTCAACTGCATCACAAGATACGTCTTGGACACATTCATGCATGCGCGCGTGATGTATCACGCCTTGCACAAGTCTGGCCTGTCCGACACGTACAGTGAGTTCTTTTATACTAGGAGTTCTATTCTCTTCGCTCTTGCCTCCATTTCAGATTGAATCCGTGTCTTGGAGGCTTCGCGGTAAGGACGGCAATTGCTGACTCCGAGCGGTGTAGTTATTCAAGACGTAGGAGTGCCCTTCGATGCCGTCGGGGCGTTTTACGAATGGCTGCATGAGACGCTACATATATACCCGCTCTGGCTCTGCCCTATTCGAGTTCGTCGCTACACACCCGATGCGGCACATGGATTACATGCGGACTTTGCAGATCCTAGCAGCACCCCGGAGATCATGTTGAATTTTGGCGTCTGGGGCCCTGGACCCAATGATTACGATCAACTCGTGCGTCTCAACCGTCTCATCGAGCACAAGGTGCATGAACTTGGCGGCAAGAAGACGCTATACGCACAGGCTTATTACACCGAAGATGAATTCTGGAAGACCTACAACAAGCCCGCGTATGATGCAGTCCGAATAAAATACCACGCCGATCACTTGCCAAGTGTCTATGACAAGGTCAAGGTAGACGAAGTTGCAAAAAGGAAAGCCAAGGAGCAAAGTAGGATGCCTTCTATCCTGCGTGACAAAAGGCCATTTCAAGGTCTGTACGGTGTCTACAAGGCTTGGCGTGGAGGCGACTACCTACTCCAAAAGAAGAGAACAGGAAAACCTACCCAGGTTTCATAATCCACCGCTACGATCCCCTCCTATTTCACCTTTCGTACATCCCTTTTGTTGTCAGTTGTATTGTTTACCAAGAACAGCCATGACCTTTGTCTCGACTTATTTTAACTTATCTGTATTAGCTACTTGATACATCTAGGCCCTATGATCGAAGATGTACCATATGAAGAGTAGATTTACTCATCTACAATAGTTCCTAGTCCATAAACAAACAAGCTCTACGATCGTTTAACGACATAAACACCGCGCTCAATAGTGTTAATGACGATGTATCCGCTCTCGAAGTAGGGGTAGTGACTCCAAGTGCCCACAAACTCAATGATGCCACCGCCGCTCTCCTCATCGTCCTCGGGGTATATATCGAAGTGAGCAACCTCCTTGACACTCTTACCCGTAGGGTCTGATGGGATTGAAGAGATGTCGAGGATGTGAAGGCCACCACCGTAGTTACTCTGGTAGGCGAAGTCTCCAGCTATGAATTGATTGTGGTCTATACCCTTGACCTTGGCGCTGTAGTAGCCAGTCTGCTTGGGCTTTTCAAGAGAAGAAATGTCCCAGATGTAAGTAATTGGGTAGCCGGCTGCGCCGGGTCCGACTTTGTCGTACTCGTCGTATTCGTCGTCGAGGACTATATTTCGATAGACTTAGTACTTGCTCCTTTACGTAAAAGAACTATGGGTTTTGGGGGTCCCGCATGCTCCGAATCGTCTTAACAGGAGACTTATGACCCCGCGAACGAACAGCAAAAAGGAAGAAATGGCTTCAGGGATAACTTACCGAGGTACTGCTGCCATTCTGTGTCGAGAACCCAACCCTGGTGAGTGTATGCAGCTCCTTCGTACGAGGTACGTGAGATGATCGTGGCCTTAGCCTTGTTGGTCACATTGTAAATGGTCAACGTATCCTCGTTGTAGCCTTCATTTTAAGTTAATAATTGTTAATTATGGTAAGAAAGGTTAAGACTTTGGGAGACTGTGGCAGTATGATCCCTGCCCCTCTCAGGTAACTGACCGTAGCAGATATCGGTACCGACGTACTTCTCGTCGGGACCACGGTACACAAGACACTGAGCGTCGTGGACGTAGCCGTCAGCGGCAGCGCAGCCAGGGGATTCTAGGTTTGTCATGTCGGTCAAATCGATGAAGATGAGACCAGATGCGCACTTGTCAGTTCTAGGCTGAGAGCCAGAAGCGACAGCGTAATTCTTCTCCTCGTTCACTTGTACTGTGTGAGAGCGGCCAGTAGGGAGACCAGCAAAGTGGTAGGCATCGGCATCCTTGAACGTCACAGGACTGGCGGGGTCGATAGTCAGCAGCTTCGACATGTCAAAGATCTGGATGCCATGGTTGGTGGCCTCGCTGCCGATGACCATATAGTTCTTGTAACCCTTCATCTCCCGCCATAACGAAGGGGCGGCTTTGCTGTATTGTGGCAGACGTCCGAGGTAAGAAATCTTGCCTTCTGCGGTGATTTCGAGGAACGCAGCGCCGTCGGACTGGCCGATCGCCATAAACTCTCGTCCATCGGGACTGGTCCAGCCCCATGAACCAGCACCCTCACCAGTCGGGCTGCCGAGGTCCACGTGTGATTGAAAGTCGTAGAGGTCGAGGCCGCTACAGTTGAAGGTGTACAAAGGATTGCCAGCCTCAAGTTCGGCGAGTCCATTGAGACAGGGCACCACAGGCACGTCGGCGGCCATGCTCGTGTATTGACTGGAGTCGAAGATTCCTTGCTCTCTTCGCTCGGCCCAGAACGCCTAGGTGAAACGTTAGCACGCGGAGGTACATACACACGCACAGCGCGCGCCTCCAGTGAAGTTGGGTAACCCTTACCTCCTTGTGGTTCATAATCTCCATGTGTCGGATGCCACTCTGGTAGAGGGTTCTACTTAGTTCCTCATCGACAGGCTTCTCCTTAGCCAGCACGAAGCTAGCGAAGACCGCAACAGCGGCTGCATTCACGGCGCTCTTCATCTTGCTAGATCAACCAGTTCTAGGCTTGCTGATTCTTGCTGATCTTGAAACCCGATGCCCAGGACCCATCAGGGAGAGGAGAGAGCTTTATATATGCCATCTCTAATACCTACCGCGATAAGCTTTCATAACTAGTATATAGTATTATGGTAGTTATTACTTTTGAGTTGAACCCACTCCAACAGTCCTACGAGCCTTAGGGGGGATTCTGCAGTTCGTGAAGACTTGTATCTTAGCTTGGGTCCTCACACTCACTACTGTAAACCTTCATTTGCAATCATTGGCCCTCTTGTGGCTGGGAGTATCGTACGCTAATATCAAACCCGTATCTCTCTTAAACCAAAGTGGTAGGTAGGTCAATATCGAGACAAGCTATGTCAACTTTGATAATATCGTACCCGGCAATAGATCTGCGCCGCGCCCTTGGCTCAATCTTGGCGACCACTCGCCTCTCTTTTCGCCGCGTCCTGATTTGTAGATCGCGGTTAGTACCTTCGTTAATATATGTCGTTAAGGTGCTTATAAACCGGCCTATGCTTGGGAAACTCGTTGAACTGCCTGATCGGTCGTACGTTCCGGGGCGATAGAGAAGTTGCACTCGTATATCACAAGCCCGCGGGGTTAGAGAATTGCCGGCGGTAGCTCACAAGTGCAACGCCAAGCTTGCCGCACAGGCACACGACCGACAAGCGGCTATCGACAGATTCTACCTACAGTACACGTGTAGAGAAGGAGATGGAAGACGTGGGAGATGGCGCAATTACCACCAGAAATGAATGAGTGCTTACCTAGTTGCGGTCTATCGCCCACAGGTTCATGTATGGTAGTAAGTTGTGGTTATGGATACCATTTGCGGTAGAGCGCTACGGTAATGCCATAGGGCTGAAAACATCGATACTCATTTTCCATCGTGGCTGACCAAGTGAGAGCATGGAAATAAGAAACTCCCAAAGTGCCGAGAGAAAGATACACACAGCCATACCGCATACACCCCACGCAACTACCTCCTACTATAAGCAGATGCAACCACAGCATACTATATGAGATAACAGAGATGCCAGTCGGCACAATAGATCGTAAACAAGCGTGCCAATGCATAATCGAAGAGACGGTTCGGAAAGTTCGCTCGTAATGGAAACTCGGCTGTCCATGGCTTGGCGCTGAGTTGTCTTCAGATCGCGACATTCTTGTAAGTATGGTCCCAGCACATTCGAGAACTCCAGAGGGAAACTCTGGATATCCGCCTTCCTCACAGAGCTGGTAAGGTGTCGAGAATGCTACGTCAAATTGCCTGCCCAGACTGCCCGACTGACTCTCTACCTAGGCTAAATCCTTGGCGGGCGTGGGGCTTTGCACGATGCCGATCTTCCGCTCGAGGGACTCGAGGAATGAAGCTAGCAAATGCAAGCAATTCGCGTCGCATAGGTGTATATTGGGGAGGGAAGAAGGAAATCTTGGCGAGCTGGCTGCCTGGTGTACATCGTTCCTATCAGTAGCCGACGTGTCATCACATAATCTCACACTTGGACCCATGCCATGACAGTAGTTCGTGGGAGTTGGGAGTAGTTGGGAGCTATTGTAATGATGATAAGAGACTAGTGATACGCAGAGCCTGCTCGGCATTAGTTATCAAAAGTGAGCAGACCACAGAGAGCAATTTACCATCAATGACGGTTTGTTGTGGTGGAGTTTGCATTGGAAGTGCCAACTGTATGTGCGGTTCTACGCACGTTTTGTGGGAAGATGGGATCGTTATTCTTAAAGTGCAACACTCTTGGACCAGAGTGGCACTCCCCTGTCGCTTTTGACTTGTCCTATCTGGACGCCAGTTTTCCCGAACGTTAGCCGACGAACGCTTAATGTTCCCCTGCCATAAAACATTCTGTGGTATACAGCAACGCCAGGGTGAAATACATAACAGTCCTCCCTTGCGGCTGAGCAGTCCTGGAGCGCTCGCGGATAGATAGTTGTATTTTCCGACACATCATAAACAGTGCTCGGCGTATAGTAGCTCATATCTTGATTCATATGTACATATCCCATATCCATGCCATTTCAGTTTACACATCACCATACACAGGCGAGAAACTGCACAAAGGTGGTTCTCTATAGCTATGAGCATGATCTCTTTAGATTATAAATAGGTAGCCAGAATCGTCTGTGCCGTGATTTGTGACACTAAACGTCGCAGATTTCCGGGGGGGGGGTTGAGTTTGGCTGCCCCTGAGTCTGACACTCACTGTCGTATTCATGGCAAGAATTCCTTGGGAAGCGTGGGGAGGAAGAAAAGGAAGTTCTTAAAAAAACAAACCCGAAAAAACACAACAATTTTAGTCATTTGAAATGACGAAGAGCGACAGAAATCCCGACTTCTACCACAACATCCACGGTGGAGGTGACGATGACTTAGCCTCGGACGTAGTCGACTTATTGAACGAGAGGGACTACCTACAGACCCCATCACAATCAAAGAAGGCCGGGTTCCTTTCCGTGTTCAAGGCATACCGATGGTTGGTGGATACATTTCTCCTTTTGGTTATCGCGGCTCTCCTGTTGGAGAAGACTTGGACGCATCAGCGCAACCACCATTACTTTGAAGGCAACGGTGATATAGCGGGATTTGCACCTCAGTGTGAGAGAAGCCTGCTATCAAGTGAACATACCTTTTCCTGAATATGCTGACTCTCACGGGCGCTCGAAGTCTCGCAGCAGGTTCGCAAGTTCTCCCCCGACCCGGGGTTCGTTCCGCAAAACACATCACAGTTCTTCTCCAATGAAACAAGAGAGAAATGGCTCGAGATCGTACCCCGTATGTCGAGATCTTGCCCCGTCTAGGATGTCCTTTATTTATTTCCCTTCTTTCTTCTTTGTTCTCTCCTTCTTTTCCACTGCTAACTTTTACCCATCAGGGGGTCTCGGATATCTAAAGGTGCACGACCCAGACCAATACGATAACCTACCAACAAGGCTTGCCATATTTGAGGATCAGTTCGTGGTGACGACGTCTATGACGCACCAATTACATTGTCTGGTACACCGCCATCGTGATGAATGCTACCCATCACGAACCCAAGCACGGCTGACCCTCTTTGCAGCACGCCATCGCGGAGGCATACTCGGCACTCACATCCGACACAGACAGAATGCCGGACGAGGCTCCATGGCATCTAACACACTGCTTCGATTACTTACGACAGAGCATCATGTGCTGTGGCGACGTGGCGCTGGAGGGCGAGCAGACAACCTTCCCCGAGGGATTTGAAGGGAGCGATGGCTGGGACGCTAAGCACGTGTGCAAAGACTATGACCAGATGTTGGAGTATCTCGGCAAGAACAGGGCAAATGATGAAGTGTGGATTTGACCTTGGAGCGAATGAGGATGACATTATCTGCCTAGAGATGCAGGTATTGATTGACCCATGGTATTCCATGATGGATATAAGGTAAGGTACATGGCACGCTGTCGATGAGCTCGGCACAGAAACAGCCGAGGAAGATGGTGTTGAGTTCGTCTTTATCGGTGACGGTTTGACTCGTTTAACGGTGGGAGATGACCTGCACTAGACGATGTAGATATTTGCTGCGCATCTGTGTGCGTACGGTAGAGTAAATGAATTAGGTACCTGCCTACCTACTATATACCTAGTACTCCATTGAAGCGACAACATCCGTACCTCGGTACCCAGGTAGGTATGTTGTAGGGTGCGAAAAGGGTAATCATGTACTGTAGGAGGTACCTAACCTTTGAAAGGAAGTGTAGCTAGGCTATGTGGCTATGCTATGTGGTATATACATACCTACCTCATAGTTGAAACACGAATGTTTACGCTAAGAGGTATATACATACTACCTAAGTAGGTATGTATGTACCTAGATAGGTACATAGGTACGTCTTAGGGATTTTTATCTTATCTGAGGCGAGATAAGGAAGCCCTACAGTTGCCAAGACTTTTTTCAACTCCCCCACACTTTTTCACACCTTTTGGGTCAAATCCAAAATTTCAGGAACCTCTCCTCGTACATGACCGACCGACGAGACACCACGGCCAACGACCAATCGACAACTTCCTCGTTCCTTTCCTAGTCCGACCGCCAAAGCAACACAACCGCAACCATGGGTGGTGGAATCTCCGTTCGCGACGTGCCCGCTGTACGTAGTCGCCATCTTAACCATCTTGAGAGGCCCTCGCGCCGCCCAACCATACGAGCATGAGCATGATCGCGATCATGGTGGGCGTTGCGCCTCGACCACACACAACATCGACATGACGCAAATCGTTGGGAGCAGGCGCGAGGGAATCGAAAGATTTCTGTTGACGGACTCATTGCTGACGGTTCTGGTGCAATACAGCAACAATTCATAGAGACTTACTCCCAGTTTGTATGATTCCCTCCTTTCCCTAAGCAACGGCCATCTAGACCTCCTATGCTAACGTTCGCCTCTACAGCTGAAGCGTCAGGGCAAGCTCCCTGTTCCGGTAATTAAGGCGCCTCCTCTCCACGTCGACCAATGCATCTAACGACTCGCAGGGTTGGGTTGATTCCGTCAAGACGGGAGTGAGCAGAGAACTTCCTCCACAGGTTAGTCGATACGGAATATAAAATCCCCTTTAGACAAGGTGCCGCACCTTGTGGCTGCGACATGTAGCACAACTACATGTTTGTACAACGTTGAGGGCTTGTTCTTACAATACCATAGTCCGAGGATTGGTTCTACGTCCGTGCCGCCGCCGTGGCTCGCCAGTATGTTTTCCGTCATCACTAGTTCCATACTGCATTAGCTAACAAACCATAGTGTCTACAGTGAGTAAACCCGGACTGATTTCCTTCCTATTATAGCTACTCGTAGAGCTCCAATTATCCTGTTAGGGCAATGAAACATGTTCAGGAAGCCTGCTAAGCTTCGGAAGCCGGCATCTGTTCTATCTGAAAGAGTAATAACTGACTTCAATGAACAATAGTGAGAAAGACTGTCGGCGTGTAAGTGCTTCTAAGCAATTTCCTAAGGCTACCGGATCACATCGAATTAAATAATCCTAACTATTCATGATTAAGTGGCCGTCTGCGCAAGGCACACGGTACTGCCAAGAACAGAGGTGTTAGACCATCTCACCACGTCGATGCCTCTGGCTCTATCGACCGCAAGGTTCTCCAGGCTCTAGAGAAAATCGGTGTCGTGGAATTAGATGAAGACAAAGGCGGGAGACGCATTACTCAGAGTGGTAATTTTTTCCCTTTTGCTCTAATCTTGTTACCCCTGCTAACACGCGACCAGGACAACGTGATCTTGACCGTAAGATCATGACATCTTTTCTACGCTGATATTAATATACTAATTCTCTTTAGGAATTGCCCAAACTTGCGCTGAGGCTGAGGAAGAGGAAGAGGATGATGAGTAGATTGTGGAAAGTAAGGTACCAGGGAATGAACTACTACGGTCTAGGTAGCATAGGGTACGGCGTCTGAAAAGGGCTGGTGAATTGATGGCGAACTTGCATTCGCATTTATAACAAATTCATCCCGAATTTTAAATACACCGCGACCTTTGTTCTTTTCTCCTAAGAAGGAAGGGGAATTGAGAAGAGGAGGCTTTCACATATAAAGCGCAAGTCCAACTCGTTATAGTTAGGCCGTGAATATGGAAAGCGAGCGGTGACGCACCCTCACTACGTAGCTGTAGGTACGTCAGTAACAATAATATACTGGAAACTTGACCAACGCTGCACCGCTATCAACAGTTTTCCATGATTCCAACTCCACACTCACTACTACCCATGATTTTTTCAATATCTATCCAGTTTTCTGCCCTCATACCGCGTCACCTAAATCAAGTAATGCCATTGTAACTCTATAGATATGACTAAGAGGTAGAGGAGCAGCGACAAGTCCAACCTGTGAAATCATCGCGAACAACCCTAGATGCCGGCCAAGGGGGTGGGCAAAGAGATTCTAGAAGGATCACAGGAGTAGCAAGAGGACGTGGAAGGTCATGTTGCACTCGAGCAACGTATGCAGACTGATTATATCCGACGTGTAGGTCGCATTCTTCTTCGTGGCGGCCTCGACCACCATAGAGCTTGTGCCATTCGCAGGGGAAGAATGTAGGGAGGCCAATATGCTTACGCAGTATCTAGAGTACGAGTTATACACTATGATGACGAGGAAAGTTGTAAATGCTATTAATCTTGGCATGTACATGATGGAGTTCAGTAGCTAAGAAATTAAAAGATTTAGCAGCTAAAATTAGATGAGCAGTGCCCTGGGTCTTACATCTGAGCACGTACTGTACAAGTTACTGTCTGGGTCCGGTAATAGACAAGCCGAGTGTCTGCTATAGAGTCGATGTTTGATTTGATACAGGTATGCTCAAGAGCGGATGAAAATACATGGTGTAGTGAATAGCATATATAGTGTTGGCATGAATGTCCAGTTTCAGCATCAGACACTACCCCAGACATCTCCTAGATTCGTCAAGCCGGCGAACATGGCAGCCCTCTTCCCGAGGCCGGCACCAGTGTCTTTACCAAGCGGGAGGCGAAGGCCCACTTCCTTGCCGGCCATGAAACCTGTTCCGTCAATCGTTTCAACAATTCGCTCTGCGACGGCGATGGATGCCGCGCCCGTCGTAACGTACTGCTCAGAGGCGAGCATATCCGTAACCTGCTTAACGATGCCATCATGCGCGTAGGGCTCGCTTGGAGGCACCCTAACACCGCTACCTGCTTCCGAAGCGAATTCCGTGGCAGTGTGGCCGGGCTCCACGAGGAGAACCCGAATGCCGAACGCGGCGACCTCTGCCTGCAGTACCTCAGTATAACCTAATTACAAATTGAATCATGTTAGCATAGGGATATCCTCGAGTTGACCATATATCACATTAGTGTATATCGGAACAAGGCAGACGGTAAGGGTAGAAGAAAAGGTCGATAGATCCGTACCCTCCATAGCGAATTTCGTAGCGGTGTAGATGCCCAGACCCGGCACGGGGTCCACAGTGACAGAGGAGCTAACGTTCACAATCGTGCCAGTCTTGCGTTCGCGCATCGACGGTAGCACGCCCTTGATTGTTCGCAGGGTCCCAATGAAATTGGTGTTGAAAATGGCGTGCACTTTATCTAGGCTATCAAGACGCGAGAAAGCGGGATGTCAGTGGCATTAATAATACTTTGTGGAAAGTCAAGACAAAGAAATGAGAAAAAAAAAAAAAGAAAAAAAAAACACGGACAAGGGAAACGAGTAACTAAAGCCACAAGATGTAGGTGTATGGGTTACTGCTTACGGGACGTCTTCAATGCTTCCCAGGAGCCCGTAGCCTGCATTATTGAGCAGGACGTCGATCTGCCCGTGTTCGGCAACGAGCGCTTCAACTTTGGACTGGGCGTCCTCGCTCGACACGTCGAGCTGGGTCCAAATACCGCCAAGAGCCTCGAGCTCATCCCATTTGGACGTGTTCTCAGGCTTCTTCCCGCGATAGCAGGCGATGACCTTGTGGCCGGCCTTGAGGGCAAGTTTGGCCATGTCGAAGCCTAGGCCGCGCGAGGCGCCAGTTATAAGCCAGACTTTCGACTGCGACATGGTGGATGATAGGGGGAAGTGTTAGGTCCGTGACGAAAAGACGTTGTTTTTGTTGATGTTGTCGTTGTTGTTGGTTTCAGTGTTCGTGCTTCACGTCGGAGAGGGGGAATGAGCTGATGAAATGTGCAGCATTCTCCTTGGATTTCCTACCGCCATGGTAGCCATATATACACAGGCTGTCGTCACAGAGAGAGTCCCTCTCCACGGGTGAAGCCAGATATGAGCTGCTAACGTTGGCGAGTCCGAGTGCGATGTCCCGACGACGGACTAATAATTCAGCCATCTTTATCCCATGGACAGGGCCTTCAGGCCGACTTTGACTAGGTACCTTGTCTCGTTCGCATCGAGAGCGTCAGTGAAGACGGTATTCACGATGGTCCATCTTATTATGACATAAGCCCCAAGAACTAGCTTGGTCGTGCCACTCGTAAGTGTTTGATGCCTTGCCTACATTCGCTCACTATCTCCGTACTCCTTCGGAGTAGCCTAAGGGTCCCGTGCCTGGTGGGAGAAACATCGTTCCGCAGACGGAGGGATTGAACAATGGGAGGTCCGGCCGTGGGTGCTTCCAATAATAGACTTACCTACACTACCTTGGTTAGGCTAGAAGGACCCGCCTTCTTGTGATCAGAACAGCGAAGTCTGGCTATGCGTACGTCCGAACTCGATCGTTGAGCAGCCAACTACATACCGTAGGTACTTAACATGGCTGATAAGTAGGTAGGTAGCTATGTAGGTAGATGCACAGGACCTACATAAGATAAAAGATACATGTATGTATGCAGGTATGTATGTAGGTACATCTCAGTAAACTCAATACTACGTACTACTAGTGTACAGTAGTACTGTATTGAGCTAACTACATTAGGTTAGACTGGTGTCACATCAAATACTGAGTATTGAATGCATGTTGAATGCACATTGAATCCATACATACAGCCTGCTTGTGATCTCATGTTTTGCTACTTAGTACGTGCACCTTACCGCGCAGATAACTAGGTAAAAATCCCTACCACGTACAAAGCCTCCTCAATGCTTCCCCGGTAGCCATCATTGTTGACCCTCCGCCCTCCCTCGACCCTTCCTCTCCGGCAGCCGAGCCGCAACCTGGGGCCCACGATGCGCGAGTTCATGGATTACATCCAGAGCGCATTCTACGGTGCCACGGGCTGGGATCGCGACAACTCGTATTCCACCCTCAACGCGACATCCGACGCCCTGCTTCATTTCGCCACCCCCCGCGGCCTGCGCCTGACCCTCTCCTCGCTCGCCACGCCCCATTTCGCGACCGCCTACCAGCTGGGCACCGTCGGCGTCGTCGACGGCTCCATCTCCTACTTGTACTCGACAGTGCCCCTCGACTACCATGCCGTCGCTCAGAGTGAGAAGATTCCTCTACCCGAGCTCCTACAGAGCTACTCCCCGCTGGCCGAGCTCGAGCGCCGGAATAGGATAAAGGGCGCCCACCAAGATGTGCTCGCCTACGGCCGCCTGTATCTTCCCTTGTCCATGCTCGAAGCCCTGCTGGTCAAGCGGATGTCCCCAACGCTGCAGATGCAGGTGAGCGCTGTCTCGGATCAGACCCTGCGGAACGGCGGCACCATTCTAGGCATGGTGCAATATGACGAGGGCCGCTATGGCATAGAAGGGCTGGCATCTTCCGATGGTGGTCTCATGGGTATCCGGGGACTCTACAATTTTGGTGGCGACGTTGCCGCATCTGCCTCCCCTGGCAACGCGCAAGATGCCGCAAGCGGGACGAGCGGGCTCGAAAAAGAACGCATTTACGGCCGCTTTAGTGCCGGCGGTGAGCTGTACTACGGGACTCTGAACAAATCGGGGGGCATGAGTCTTGGCGCGCGGTTTGCCACCCTGCCTTCCCATAAGGGGACACCCCTCACGGCTACCATGACCATCAACCCGCTGATGGGTACGTTGAGCTGGACATACGCCGTCATGGCTGGCCGTAACTGCTCCCTGGGCACAAAGATGGACTTCAACGTATACAGCTACGAGAGCGCCTGGTCTGTGGGGATGGAGTTATGGAGGAAGAAAGGGGCCTGGGTTGCCGACGCCGATAACGATGATGGCACAGATATCATGGCAGCTGATGCACCAACGAATCCCCTACCGCAGAGGAGCTTTCAGGCCAAGATGGAGTGGAGAATGGACGACGAACTTTTGCCGTTGCTTGACCCTACGGATCTCCTACCAGGCCCAGCCCCTCGCGTCGCTTCGGAGCCGACGATACCACAACCGCGCACATTTCGGGCCAAGCTGGACTGGCGGAAGAACCACGAATACGAGGACGAGGATCTCTATTCAGGGGTATTGAAAGCACGACTCGATCATCATTGGCGTATAGGGCTACTCTGGGAAGGGAGGGTCAAATCCCTGCTTTTTAGCTTAGGTAGTGGTATCGACCTGCGTAGGCCCGATTCACCATTCCGTACTCTCGGTCTAGAGGTGCAATTTTCTTCGTGAGAGGATAGATGGCTAGGGCTTTGGCTCCATACGTTCAACGCCACCCACTCAATTCAACTATACGACCCACTCGACGAGAACACGCCCTATCATTTATGTGGCAGAATTGGTCGGTCTCGGCGTGCGTCCTACAGGGCGTGGTGTTGTGGTGCCACACATGCAGACAACAGGCACGTGGAACCCCAGGTGCAAGATGCTTGAGATGAAGCATAAGTCACCCGTCCATGCATGCATGCATCCGATTAACCTAATGGAACCAGCTGACAGATACTATTTCCGGATTACCGCGTAATCACCCAAGCAATGTTCCACGTCTTGAAGGCCCACGAGATAGATGGGACACGCCTAACGTGTAAATGACGATAGTACATACGGTACCGTGGGTGCTGAGTGCGCTGGAAACATCGAGACCACCCACATCTACAGCGTTTAGCGCTGGGCAACACTTCAGACGGACAAACACTCGTTTCCACCTAACACACCTATTCGATAATTCCAACGTGGGGATAGAACCACCCTCTGCTAGTAGTAGCGGATGAATAGTGGGCTAGAAAATGAGCTTCTGGCTGTCTTTTTCAAGTGTCCCCAATGAAGGCGTTGCAAATTTGTCGCACTACCTCATAGCTAGCTCTACAATAGTAGCCAGACCAAATTCCAGAAAGAGCGAAGAAGTATAGGCCGAAACAGCCTTGAGAACATTTTCAAGAAAAAACCTTCCCTCGCATGTCGCATATTTCGAAGACGGAAGGAAGACAAAACGAGACAAGAGGGGTATTGTAGTGTAGATCAACCAGTAGGTAACATGTATATATGGAGTAAAACTGGAAGAGTGCGTGTTTGTTCATACTGTCCCTATGTTGGGTCTGTCTTCAGTTCACTTGCCTCTGTGATACAACCTGCAGGATCCGACCAGACATTGCACACCCTTACCCAGTGTACAGCAGAGATTCATCTGGTAGTGTGCGCATACGTACCGATATATCATCGCATCATGATGTCAAGTTGTGGTTGAAATTGAGTAGTTTACCAGGGGTACCGGGTGGGGTGGAATGCGTTAGGTAGCGCGTCCAACAGACTCACTGTCATTGATTCCAAGTGAGAACCCTGATGGCCACACCATCCACAATTCCACCCTTACGTGTACATAAGGCCCCTCCGCTAGATCCCCCACTGGCCGCCTTTTGGGAACCTTGATGGTCAGGTATGCCTAATCGGGGTTGGTTCCATACTACGAAGGGCTAGCCTGGGCAGAATTGGGATGGGGAGATGTCCTATCACAGCCTGCGCATTTCAGATCTAAATATCCGTGTGGCCGTTTTTTGCCCGCTAGGGCCGTACTTGGGTAGAGCGCCATTAGCTAGGTACTGCGAGAAACCCAAGATCACTCAAGATGAGCGCACTTACTATGTAGACTTTCAAAGATCTACACTCTTATCTGGTCAATGGTATCAGTATAAAGCTGTATCTTAGAGGAAAGCAGGCAAAGGAAAAAGAAAAAGAAAAGGGAAAAAGCCAAAGACTTGGCTGGGTAATAGCATGACAATATGTTCGACTACACGAGACAGGGGGGCAACATGCAGTATCCACGTGCCAGAGCTGGATGCCTTGACAATTGCGACACGCCCGGAAATGCGACTCAGCTGTGTAGCCCGTCTATATGCTACACCACCTTGGTATTCCTCTATTAAAATCGATGGCATGCAGTACAGGATAAAGTAGTGCCTGGGAAATCCTGTTAATACAGCAAGTCAAGTCGTAGTATACATAGGTAGGTACAGTATGTGTAGGGCTCAAGCTTAGTGTAAAGGGCGGGGCCCCTGTCTCCGAGTGGCCTACAAGGTACCCAACCAGGTACAGGTATGTAATGAGGTAGGTAGGTACCTTTATGTCTTAGCGCTGTACCAGTGTACCTACGGTTTAGGCGCTTACTCAAGCACATGTTAGGTAGTGGCTACTTACTGCACAAGAGTGCGCCCCCCCACCCACCGGCAGACTCTCCAGTACTTCCAGCAGAGCCACGCCGCTGACCAAAATTGACAATTGACGCACCTTCTGAGCGGATCCATGTGCCATCAAGGTCCTCAACCTCATCATGCCCACCAACCCACCAACGCTTGTTCGCAGTCCTCATACATACTTAGTAGCTACAGTTCCCGCGCACTACATGTCTCTCGACTCTGCCCCTCCGCCTGCTGCCCGTGTATCGCCGCCCCGATGCCGTGATATTGCTTGCTGTGTCATACCTGGGTCGTCACGCCGAACTCTTTTTTTTTTTTTTTTGGCATCTATATACGAAAAAGCAAAGCAAAGCAAAGTCGGGTTCTGTCATCTACGCCCAGGTTCGCATACCTACACGTTTAGCTAGTCAGTCCTCTGCCGGCGACGCAAGCGACACAGGTCGAGAGAGGCAGACTTATATAACTTCGGCCACACTACCAAGACAACTAACCTATATACTAGGTAGGTGAGACACCGCCCTTTCTTCTCGTACTATTATTGCTGTTATCTATCTGTTGGGTTCCGTCTGTCTGCCTCTATGGAAGTCTTCTCTATGGACAACGGCATGCGGACCCGCCTCCACCAACCTACGTCAGTTCACATATGCCTCGGAAGAACAGTTAATGTCTCTTGCATTATCCCTTTTGAGATCCCTTAATAATATCCTTGTTGTCCGTTCGGAGACAACTGGTCTTTATTGGAGAAAAAGAAGGGCTTGCCTACCTTTGATCGCCTTACAAAGGACCGCACGTGCAAATGAGCAATGTCAACACTCGCTTAGATAGTTGTCTTCTGCGTTTATTAGGGATTTGAATTGGTATTTATTCACAAGCAATATCATAGTCCTTGGGGTCTCGGCATAAGCTGTAATATTGAAACGCCTATCTAACTAACAAATGTCTATAGAATAGCGCGTATTGTGGTCTACCAATATGTCTATAAGTTCGGCAGCCATGGACGTTGCCCTCAAGCTGCGCCAAGTCGAGGCCGACGATGGCGTTAGGACTGTGCTTGTCGAATGCGATACGGGTAACGGCTTTGACGGCCGGCTGGGCCTGCGCATCTCCTCTATCTTCGTCATTTTCCTCGGTTCTATTCTTGGCGCTGTGCTGCCCGTCGTCTTGGCCCGGCACACTAAGATGAAGGTCAATGGCAAACCCTTCTTCATTGCAAAGTATTTCGGTTCTGGTGTCATCATTGGAACGGCGTTCCTGCATCTTCTTTCCCCAGCCTTCGATGCCTTGCGGAGCCCCTGTCTCCCCGATGGGCCAATCAAAGAATACGACTTCGCTGCTGCTATATCGCTAATTGCAGTTTTTGTCATGTTCACTGTTGAGCTCCTTGTCAGTCGTTTCGACATCTTCGGCCACAGCCATGACGCACAAGGAACAGATCCGTCCATGGCTGTGCTACAGAAACACAACTCGGACGATATCGAAGCGAATCCTGCGAGAGAAGGGAGCCAAGGCTCAGCAACCGCGGAAGCGAAGAGCAGCTTCCTTCCACCCGGGCTCCCAAATGACGTGAGCTACCCGCCAGGTGGCCAGGACCACTTGAGTCACTATCGCGAACATGAGGACGAAAATGTGTCGCTTGCTGCGCAAATGACGGCCATCTTCATCCTCGAATTTGGCGTCGTCTTCCACAGTATCTTCATTGGACTGACACTTGCCGTTGCTGGCGACGAATTCAACGTTCTCTATGTTGTGCTCGTATTCCATCAGACCTTTGAGGGCCTCGGTCTCGGCTCGCGGCTCGCGGCCGCGCGATGGCCCAAGTCCAAAGCATCGTGGCTACCATACCTTCTAGGTTTCGGATACGCCCTTAGCACTCCAATCTCCATTGCTATTGGTCTCGGCATTCGAACGACGCTGCAACCCGGAAGTGCCAATGCCATGCTTATCAACGGAGTTTTCGACTCCATTAGCGCCGGTATCCTCATCTATACCGGTCTCGTTGAGCTGCTAGCCCACGAATTCATGTTCAACGAACAGATGCGTAAAGCCGGCATAAAAGTGCAAATGTTTGCTCTATTATGTGTAGCTGTCGGCATTGGGCTTATGGCCGTCCTAGCCATTTGGGCCTAATCTGAGTGTCCTACGAAAACATAAACGCGCCCAGATTCCTTTACGACTCTTTATAGACATCATGATGACATTCTATAATGATCTTTTCCTTCTATTCTTTTCTCCCCCCTTCTACTTTTCCTTCTCCACGAGCCACAGGACGCATCTTAATATGGCATAGGCAAAGGACGGACGGAGTTCGGGCCCATGTTTCAGCTACCCATTATCGTTGACGTCTTCGCTTTCTGGAGTTGATGACAAGCTCTCACTCAAGAGCCCATCCAGTCACCACCCAAAAGCACGATCGATACATATCTATATGGTGTTCCACCTCTTCTGTACGGTAGGCATCGTGTCCGAGCATGGCAAGTGGAGGTGGGTTTTCGTTTTGCATTAGGCTTGGCAAAGTCAGGGGCTTTAGAACCTATCCTTGGCTTTTGGGACAATAGGCTAGATAAAAAGCATGACCTTAGTATAGGAATTCCAAATCATTTTCTAGACGCCCATGGGTCTCCCTTCGATTCACTAGTGATATGACGCTTTTCTCTCCATCTCTTCCCGCATTTGACATGCTTACACAAGTACACCTAACTGCTTCAGTATTATGGCTGGCATTGAGGCCAATAATCTGGAACCATTTGTACTCAAACCAAGCTTTTAGAAGCTTCTCCCAGGGCGTGGGTCAAAGAAGCGGTTGTTAGGTCTCAGTATTGAATAACGACTTTTGAAAACAGACTCGTCGTCAGTATCGCCGGCATCATGTTTGTGGCGGTATTGCTGGAGACGATCGGGATGATCAGAATGAATTATGTGGTACTCCTGTGACTCGACCATTTTGTACTTTGGTTCTTGAAAAAACTGGTACGCACTGCGAGCGAATATTTCGCCGTCCGTTGTACTCAGCTCTCTGTAATCGTGTGGAGGACTGGAGGGTCGATACTGCTGTCCCCGCTTTATCGAGGGAGCCTCTGGCTTGGTAGGCTCAACACTTTTGTTACACATCACTGCGGCAGTTAGAACAAACCGCAGAAATCTCTAAGGTCTCATGCACCCCGGGGTTATTGAAAGCTCTTTGTAATAGAGGCAGGATTAGAGAAGAAGAAAACTCAAGAAATTACTTACGCAGGCCGTCGCTGATGTTTTCCCATTTATCTGAACTTTTTTCGCTCGGAGTGTCGTTTATTGTCTCTGCCTCTCCCGTCACTCTAGACGTAAGTCCGGGGATTGAATCGTACCCAGGAGGCTTATACTCCGGGGTTTTTCGTTTATACGGCAACGGAAACGCCTCGGGGTCCTTGGGTATCCACTGCTTGAGCTTGCAATAGGATTTACCGCGACGAAGATCCGCTCGTGGTGCTATTACTGGCTCTGGGGGATTTGATAAAGTCTTAATATCAAAAGAAACAGCAGGCCCTACATTCCCTGCCTCTGGCATCTCATTGTCCGAGTCCGAGTCCGGAAACATGTCGAGGACAGTGTCCTAACAAAAGCGTCAGTATTTTATAGTGTAAATAAGAGTAAAAGCCTCTAATGATGTATGCTAAGAGAAGACATAAAAGATCTTAATGGACTGACCTCTCGACGACAGCCTGCTAACCGAACCTGTATAGGTCCGATTCCTTTGGAACCGTAAACCGTGAACCCGACTCCTGTGTATTGCGTCAATTTGTTTAAAAACTGAAGGCACGTTCTACAAGGCTCGGAGTCGATAGAGATAAAAGCTGTTCGTCGATCATTGAGTTTTGCTTTTCGTAGGCATTTGAGTTGCGTTATAATCCATTCTTCTTTTTTGTTGGCATAATTGAACTCTGCCCGCAGAACCTCAACAATATACCACTAGAAACAAACAGTTAAAAAAAACCCACTTGTGGTAGCAGCAAGAGAACTTGACTTGCCGAAGCTAGCAACACTTCTACGTGGCCGGCGTGTGCACGGCCCTTGAACTTATCTGAAACGGGCTGGCGTGCAGTATCTCTGATATTTCCAGGGAATTTGAAATGTATTTGCCTCGCTACATGGTCTATCAAAACTAAAAGTTAGCGATAAATTAAACGGGCTGTCGCGGCTCAGGCAAGGTACTTACGCAAAGCTAATATATTCCACCTTTCTGTGTCGAGGCAGCTTTCGCCGCGACTTTTGTTGGTCGAGTATCCAGAATGTGCGACCTTTAGTATTTTATCGCTGTTTTTTGTCATGATGGTGCCAATAGTTTTCGAGCGATCCATCTTGACAGCTGTATCGATCTCCATAATCTTCTTGAAGATTTCGATCTTTTTCCCCTGTTTAGCTAAAAAATGCTCAGTGTACCCCTCATCTCCACGATGCTCTTCCGAGGCGTTAGTTATCAGGCGCGTGTGCTTTTGCGGAATATAGGGTACAGACCTTTATCTGCGTCTCCAATAGCGTCCTCAACAATAATAAACTCGTCCTCATCCACACATTGCGCCATTGTGCTGTATCCTTGATATTAAATGATGTGTCAGTGGCTGGAAGGCAAACCTGGCTACCAGCGAAGCGTTAAAAGACGAGTAGGTGCGAGAGGTTAAAGTGGGTTTGTAATGGTGACGAGGCGGATGTGACAGGATGTAGGTATGTAGGTATACAGGTGGGAGAGGTGGGAGAGGTAGGAGAGGTAGGTAGAGTAGCAACAGCAGGAAGGCGCCAGGCTTGGTAGCAGCCCAGTATCTTTTCTAGCCTTAATACCTAGCTTAGGTAGGTTTTACTCACCTGCTTTAATTGCCTCGTAGTTTACAAGGAATAAATAGTCGCCTAGCTGAGCGAGCAAAAAAAAGGAGTAAGTGGTGCGGTAATGAAGTGTATATAGAAGAAAGATAACATGGATGGTGTGGATGACGTTTATATAACAAAAGGGTGAATGAAGTGCTTGTGGAGTTATATTACCGTTGTTGTTGTTGATGTTGCTACTGAGGCTATTGACCTTGTCGTTTAATGTAGAAGGCAGGGTGGATGCTTAAAAAAGTTGATCGCAATTATACAAGGCAGGTGCCCTAAGGAATACTCTGTAATACTGCCTCGGTACATATTTAGAGGCAGCTACGTCCTATCCCGAGGTCTTCAAGTAAGAAGTGACAGGTGAGCTACTGAAGGCACCACCTACATGTACTTGCTATATACTAGGCAGGAGGAAATAGGCACAAAGATCTCTATATATTAGCCCCAAGAGCCTGTTTGAGTCGAGTTGAAACAATATCCAAAATATCCAGCGTAGATCACTGCTATAATGCATGTATGAGGCAGTTCCCCTGCTAAAGTATTGAATTAGGTGGCCAGTCAATCCAAGACACGTGCCAGCAACAGCGTTATAGCCTTGGGCTGTTACATTTGGTTCTAGACGCCGTCTGCTTATACCTATATGACGAGTAAAGTAGGGTGAGCCAACTGGCTCCTAAATTAAGATAGATGAGGTCACCCAGCCATGTTGTACTGAAGTGGGGTTTGGGCAACAATCCGAAATAAATACTCGAGCGGATGGAGCGTTGACCTCTCTTCTCGGTGCCATTACTCCATTACTCCTCCGATACGCGAGATCCCACGGTCCTAGCGAAGTGGAAGGAGATGCTCGAGCTGTGAAATGCCAATGGTCTTACCAGCCTGGATTACGTATTGGATTGAAAGAGATATATATGGTGGGTAGATGGCTGGCTCATGATGAAGTCTGAGGAGAGACCAGGACAACGCTATCACCTAGAAGGAGGGAGTTAGTCGCTGCGAGTGGTAGTCCACTTAATCGTGCAGGGCATCCGTTTCTTCCCACCTACCTCGAACGAACAACATTTCCGACTTTTTGGTCGTAGTCTATCCATGGTGTATAAGTAAGCATGTGTCGCGGGACGGAAAGACGACCGAACGATGGCTCACCTTGATATCGTCATCTTCGTCATCCTCATCGACGATATATATGGTTTCCACCACGTCGCCTAGCACAAGATTCATGTGGCTGTCGTAGGCCTAGTGGCCCATTAGCAAGGTGGAATAATGGATGACAACGAGAGCGGCTATAAACGCACATATAACCGACCCTTCAATTCTCGATCACCTCGTAGCTTTACGAACACGACCTCGTCGAGCAGAAGACGTACAAGGTCAAGAGGCTCCGAGACAGAGCCAGCTGGGCCTTCTTCAACGTCAGCCATGATAACAATGGCTCCGACCGCGCTGCGTTGAGGACTGGGGGAAAGGGTGTGAGAGCCTATGTCTCGTGTGCTTCTCGTGCCTATTTGAAATTTGACGCGGTCGTCCTGAAAATAGATAAAGAATAGATCGCAACTAGTACTTCATCAAGCTTGGCATTAGCGACGGACGTGAAATCTATCTACCCCATTTCACAGTGGGGCTGGTGGGTGTTGGGGCTGGTGATAGGGGTACCTAGTAAGGTAGGTACCTAAAAGTACCTAGGTATTTATTTATGTGTGTGTGGCTTCCCTTATGCACAAGAAGAGAGCTATGACCACTTGGTAAGATCGCATAGCGAGTTCGTACCTGTACTCAAGCTGTGAAGTGCCTTTACCCCATACCCACCGCGGGTGCTAATCTACCTACCTACTTAAGTTGGTATATGAGTACATATATGTATGTCTAGTGCTACTTGTACCACCACCCACCAACGACATCCCTACTCCGTGACTTTACTCTTTCTCCCCAAGTAAATAACACCCACGATCATGTTCTCACGTACTAGACAGATCTCCATCTACCATGCTGTCGGCTAAATTACTGGCCAAGAATCGCGATTGTAATGTCCTACTTCGACGCGCCCCGAAAGGAACGCCCTCAAGCATCCAAACCCTTCAACTGCGCCGATGCTTCCATCATCATCAACGACTCTATCGCTCGCTAATAACAATTCCCTACAACTCGCCCCTTCGCGCCTCGCACAGCGCCCGTCATTCTGCTAGACGCCTCCCAAGTATTGACAGTGCCACTAGCTTCCGCTACGCCACGACGCATTCTGGTCCCCTGCCCTCGTCTATCTCCCGTGATGCCGCCCTCTATGTCCAATCATTGCTTGCGCGCCCGCGCCCCGGTGTGGGTGTTCTACGTAGCACTGAACTTGTCGAGCATTCTTCTGCCTCCGATACCAGTATGGGTTCTCATGGTAGCCTAAAATCAAGCCCAACTACTCATAGTACTGGCGCTCCACCTGTCCATCCGTTTCAGGGGGCTCTGCTAGCGATGCGCGAGGGAGACACAAGCAGAGTCCTCACTCAGCTACGTGTGATTGAGGATATGGACCATGAAGAGCTTCAAGATGCTGTCATGTCGCTCCCTCGGACCACCTTTACAGAGTTCTTCCGTATTCTCGATGTTTTGCGTGTTGCTAGGGATTGTGATCCTGTAGGCGAGAGCCACGTTTCCGTAGGCATGTACCAGATACTCAATATGACAAGTATTGACGAGTATGGCATACGGAGGCTCTATAATAAGCTGGTGCGGCGCCTCGTCACGCTCATGAGTGCCTTGCAAGCTGCTGGCTACACATTGCACCTAGAGGAGTACATCTCGCTCATTCGATGCTGTGGCGCCTCTTCCGACATTTCGACTATCGGTGCTCTTTGGAATGACCTGAGCTCGGGTCCGCTCTTGGCATGGCGGAATAGTGAGCTCTATACGGAATATATCAAGGCACGATTCTTGACCGAGCCGCTGTATACAAACTACCGGAAGCCCTCGAGGATGGTCACGCCGCGAGCCATGCATCGGTCTCGTCTTATGTTAGGTGCGATTGCCGTTAGGCGTTTGGATGTTCTGCGCCACAGAGTCAGATTGAAGTCGCTTCGATTCGGCCAAAATAAAGCCCAGGTAGATGTGGACGAGTTGATGAGAGCGCTCCGAGTCAAGGGCCCAGCAATGAGGCTGTTCGGGGCAGCCATATCACAACATAGCTTTCGTGTGGATGAGTCCCTGCTGTGTGCTCTTATGATTGCTTTTGGTCGCGCTGGTATGTTGCGCGCTGCTGGGAACCAGATTTTGGAAAGGTTTTTTGGCGTTAGGAACCCTATTCCCATTCCTGGAGAACCCCAGATCCAGTCCCTGCACTCGGGGCCTTGGCGTGTGCGCCCTTCAATCCGTCTTATACGAGCCATCGTGGAGACCTACGGCTCGAACTCCGAGATCAGCATCGCCGTGCAACTAGTTGAACACTTGTCACATACATATAATATCCCTATCCCTGAAGACGTCTGGCAAGACTTGCTAGAGTGGTCACATATTATGAGCACGCCACCGGCGGCCACGGCCTGGCATATAGCCAAGCTCTCCCAAAAGTATCCAGGCTCTTCGGTCGTGGAGGTGATTTGGGATGCCATGACCTCCCATCCGTACTACCATACCCCCACCTTTAGAAACTACAACGTACTTATCCGCAGTCTCATCAGCCGGCGCCCCGATGACCTGGAACCGGCGTTATCACGCATGCGGGAGGCCATCCTACTATACAACGAGCAATGCAGGGAGTACGAGGCAGCTGTGTTCGACTACACGCTGTATAAACGCACCGCCGACGTCCCCAGCACAATAATTGGCCGGTTTCAACGCGCGCGACACAAGAAGCAGATGATGTGGTTCGACATTTCGGAATGGTGTCGCTTGTTCCTTAAGAACGTCGGATTTTCGAGGGTCAGCGCCATCCCAAACCCACTCATCCCTCATTTCATCGAAGAGTTCCGACCTTTCCTCAAGAACCCTGTCGAGTACCTGACGCCGACGGGCCGCATATCCCTAGTCGACCCGATAATAGAGACCTTTGTAGTTATACCAGCCGGCTTCATCGAACAGAGGATGCCAATGAAAAACAGCAAAGGGAAATGGGTTATCAGGCGACTCCTCCAGAAGAAGCTAGAGATCTTGTCAACACATTCACTCGCTAAGTTCAAGGGACCTGAGCTCATGAACCCTTTGCATCTCCTCTTCCCGCATCAAAATGCATTTATCAGAGGTACCTTGGGGCGACGGAAATAGAGGTAGGTACCAGTCTTGCTCAGCTACTTATAAAGTATATGAGTTCGAGATATCCGGGCTGAATGTATTGTCTTCCTATGACCCTATTATTTGTCTGATCGTTCGGCGCGCAAAGCGGTCGTCTTTACTAAGGTGGTGAATTCGTTACTTAATCGTATTGTGAGATTGTTGTATTTACGCGCGGGATTTGTAGTATATAAGATGAGCTACGACAGTTGGGTACGTGCCATGGCTATCACTGCGACTATACGCAAACTCAGTATTGCCTGTCTCGGCGTTATATATACGACGTGAAATTGACCGTGATGATTTGATGAGTACCACAAATGTAGATATACGACCTGTGTGAATGATGACGATAATAGTGCATCTACTAATATCACAGGTTGAAGGTCATGCCAAGTCCCAGTGGGTTAGTGGCTGCTCCCGTCACGGCTTGATACGGGAGTAAAGTGCTACTGGAATAAACTCTTTTTTGATATTCTGCGTATTCTACATAAATCATGGGTCGACATGTTGAAGCTGCAAGTCGTTGATGACCATATATCGACTTAGCAATATCCAACCCCAGCGGAACCAGACCATCTGGCTCTGATGGGCGCCCGTCATGGCACGGCGGGCGGTCCCGTAGCTCTCGCGCCGCCCAAACAGTGGGCTCATACTAACCAGAGTGCCTGGGTTGCCCTTGTCGTTCTCGCGACGCGCAGCGCGGCCCCGGAACAATAGGGCAAACATCGTCGGGAGTGTATCCAGGAAGCTCGTGTATTTGCGTAGTACGCCGACCGAGGTTAGCGTGTAGAGGTCCACGGGCGACGCCAACCCGGGCCGTATCCTCCGCAGAAGCGACGAGATGAAGGCCCGGGCGCCGTGGTAGAGGGATATGTGGTTGGGGTGCGAAGATACGCCGGAACCGTCAAAGGTGATGAGGGCGTCGATGGCAGCCGTGGGGGCTTCCTTCGGACCACTGGTGAGACGTGGCGCGAATGCGCTGCTGAGGAGTGCCGATATGCGGTCCGAGTCCCACGTTGCCGTCATAGAATCCGGGAAATCTCTGTGGTTTGCGCGTATGGTTAGCACTTAAACTTTCATCTGCACGGTTCGATCAAGACTGGGTGTATCTATATGCCGTCGCCCACCCTTTAGAGCCCGAGCGTGCCCGAGTTTCCATATTGTGGAGTCGAACGCGGGATGATCAGGATGAACGGCGGGACAATCGAAGTGTAGCCTGAACTGAATCAAGGAACCGAATAAAAGAGCGGAAAAGCTTACGGGCTATCCAAGCAGAAGATGTCGTCCTCTTTTCTAAGGCCGAGCAGCAGCGCACTCTTGACCAGCTCGCGCCGACGTGTCTCGCCAAGGCCGTCGGCATTACCGGTGCTCAAACACAAAATCTTGACATGGTTTCCCGTGTCGGGGCGGGTCAGAGAGAGCACGGTGGGCGCGAAGAACATGGCCTCGTCGTCCGGGTGAGCGATGAGAAGACATATCCTCTTATTGCGCAGCGTGGGGAGCCGATCCTGCGTGGCCGAGCTTGTGCAGGTGTAGATGAGGGGTAGCAGGACCAGGGAGGAGATGACTGGCACGCTGGAGGCGGTGAGGTACTCCATGGCTCTCTCGAGATATATATCGGCCGCCCTGGACATGTTGCTATTGACCGGCGGGGGAAAAGGAAGAGCAAGAGTAGGAGGAGAGATGCAGCGACGACGGCGTAGCTATGGAGAGTAATATTAGCGGCCGTTCTCCGCTCCAAGTCGGTCGGTGATGACGATGACGACCACCACCACCACTGTGAGCGTGGCCGTGACCTAGGCCGTAACCTAGTTCTTCTAGACGGGCCGGCACTGGCAATGCCAAAGGCAAGACGCTGTGCGGAAGGGGTAGAAAACAAGTAGAGCCTCCTACCCCTTCTCTCCTTTGTCCGGGTCGGAGGATAGTGAGGTCGATAGATACGGCGGAAGCTTGGGTTGGCAAACTGAGAGGGGGGGGGGACCGAGGACGACTGGCACCTTGCACTCCAATATAAAAACCCTTACGCTGGACACGCGACCACACGAGCCGACCAAGCTGCCAAACTGGGGAGGAGAGCGAAACCGTTTACGGGCTAGGGTCAAACCCAGTTCCGAGGAGGGCGGCGTCAACGACGCATTGGAATTGGCATGGCGGTATGAAGATCACGATCAGATCACCATGGTCCGACGATAGTAGCCCGGCCACGACCCAATGAGAAAGGAGCAAGAATAGGTAGGCTAAGGAATCTGTTACTGGGAAAATACAGGGGGAGATGGCGCATCGTACCTAGGTAAGTATCTAGGTACAGTAGACAGGCACAGATAGGCGCTATACAGCTATGTACGTACTAAGTAGTACATACCAAGTACGTTAGGGTACCTATGGTAACACGAAAAGTCTCCACAGATTGGTCTCCGATGTCTCCGATCTTCGGTACTTGTATGCTACCTAAGTACTTAGGTAATTACCTAACCTAGGTACACTAACGTGACGACGATTACCAACATTTGCTCCTATGTACAGTGTAGAGCCATACCTACATGTATCAAGATTCCTTGGAATACCCAAACTATCTACCTCAATCATCTGAAGACCGGATATTTGGTCCCCTCAGCCTACCTAACCCACCAATGGTCCGGACTCGCAAGGAAAGAAAGGCGGCGGCCGAGATCAAACTAGCTCAACCCGACCGATCCGCGCCCTCGGATAAGACGTTGCTCGACATAGCCCAAGAGCGTGATCTTTTCGAGCAGGCCGACCGCCATCCAGCCAATCGACACAAGCAGGGCAAGCAGAAAAATGAGGATGAAGGCGAATTATCACCAACCGCCGACAGAATTCTCGAAGCTCTACTCTGGAGTGTCAGTTTGGCTATGCTCCATTTCACACTCGACGTCCTGGTGCAACATCAGTACGCCATGGAGATCTCGTGGCCTCAGATTGTGACGCGCGCATTGGCCGCCCTCGTTGGTAAGGCGTGACGATGATGATGACGACGACAGCAGCGGCGGCAGCGTGCAAAATTTGCTACGCACGGCCATTCTATCCGACGTCTGTTCAAAGCTGACTACCGCATTCTCTCTAGTTTTTTACGCCTTCTTCTACGTACTGCATCCCCACGCCTCATCCAAAGTTTTGCTGCCCGGCCTCCCCCTGCGCTTCCAGGAGCCTCTCCGGCAAGCCATCTTCTTCGTTGCGAGCACCGTCTCCGGCTGCTACCTAATCGATATATCCAACAACTATGGGTACTTGTACATCATGAAGCGCTCCCCGCCCCTGGGCTGCCTTTGGGTCTGGTCCGTCATCGAGCTTAATCTTCCCATGGCCGTTCTCTCTCTAGCTATCGCTGCTGGGTTCTTCTACCAGGGTGGATATTCCTTGCGACTGTGAGAACCAGTACTACGGAATCGACTATTGGCACACTTGGGACCGGCGCCGTCCTCTGCCTTTGCAATTAAGAGCTCGAAATGCCTGTTCGCCGCCGCTGCCCGCGACCATTCGTGGTACGGGGTGGGGGAGAGAATACGCTCTGCGACGGTTAATCCTACTAGGATCCTTACGCACCGTACAACGAGAGAGGTCATCCGGGTATCTTGGGCTATTTGGTCTTGCATACGGGCCTTTTCGCCGCCTTCACCTGCTTGATCTCGAGCGTCGATATACTCAGGACGCATTAGCTAGGTTATATCAAGTGATGCGTGAGACTAGGTGGGATGCCTTGCGCCGTTATTCCCTCTGTCTGCCTCACTCCTCGCCACGATAGCAGCTCAATAACCAATCATGGAGATATGAGGTTATAGAGCCGGGTCATCCATCCATCTCGGGTGATATTAATGGAGCTACTGGGCTTGGTAAGCTAATCAATATGTGAATGAACATGAAAGGCCACAACGCAGACCTCGGGTGCATCACCCTACAGATTCTATCTAGTACTGTGGTTGTTACTCTATGCCGCTACTGTAGACGCTTGACCAGGTATCCTTATTACTTCTATCATCTTGCCCATCTACTCCATCTATACGGTGCTCCTAAGCCCTAATTTGATCCTTTTCGCAGATATGTTTATTAGGATGCCCTGTGCCTGATGTAGGTAGCGCTGCAGTTTTATGTACATTGTATGTAGATTAACAAACAAACAAACAATGTGGCTTCCGCCGAGTACTCGACGCACTAGCGTAGACTTCGAGATCAGCAGTGAGAATGATTAAAGTAGGAGGGCAGCTGCTTCCTGGACCTAATCCCATGGTTGACATTGGTCTTGGTAACCACGTTGGTTTCGGGTTTTAGTACTTGGATACTTAAGTAATTGCTCTGCGCCATCGCAAACACCGGCACGACTTAATCATACATCCTACAATTCCATCCATTTTCCTACAAGGCTCGGTACTATTCTCGATGATTATCTCCACCCGCCCTCTCTTCCGTTCCCTCGTCCAACAACCGATCTTAGCATTATATACTATTATCGCAACCGCTGAATTTGTCTTGGATGGTGAAAAGAACTAGTACAGACAGACAGAGCAGAACAGAACCCCTTGTTTACCGATCTTGGTGTTTCTGACCCATACGGAAGCCCACCCCCGGGGATCTCGACACCCATCATGAACGGCAACAACAGCAAGGAATATAAGCCGTACACCACCCCTTACACTGGCACCGGCTCCGTCAAGACAGAGCAAGGCTGGGTCAACTCCCGCGACCTCGGTGCTCCTGGCGCTGCTTCCGGCCCTGGCAGCCGCCGCGACAGCGGCCCTCCTATTCCGCCCTTCCACCACGCTGAACTCACCACCGCCAATGTAGCCCCCCCTCCCGGCCATTCAGGGCCCGGCGATGCACTTGGTTATCGCGGCAAGCGAAGCATGAGCCTCGGCTCCCGCTCTTCGCGCTCTAGGCCCATCAGCCTGAACAACACCGAGATTAAAGGGATTGAGGGACCCAATGGCGTTGGCTTTGATCTACCCAAGCACCACGAAAACCTCTCGGGCATGTCCAACAGGGACATCGCTCTCAAGATTGGCTTGCTTCACCTCAAGAAGGGCAATATCCACGAAGATATGCATCAAGCCGCTACCAATCGAGACATCCTATCTCGCGAACCCCATGAGCAGTTTAAGTTTCGCGATGAGAACGCCCGGCGGCTGAGCGAGGTCGAGGAAGCCATCCGCGCCTGGGGAGAGGTCCAGGCTACTCGGGCAGAAAATATTGCTAACCCCGGCCTCGTCGACATGCTGATGATTAGTCAGGATTACTATGAGAAGGAAGAGCCCAAAGATCAGCAATCTGCTCCTGACAACAGTTGCTCTTCGTCGTCTGGTCTCGGCCTTGAAGGCAAAAGGAAGAAGAAGAAGAAGGGTGGGCGTAGCACTGATTCATAACTGATTAGATTCGATCAACGCGTTGTGCTCGTCGGAAACTTCCGGGTATTTCTGGTACGTTTAGTAAAAGGTTACTTCCTGGGCTTTGTCTTTCTTTTTTTTCTCTTGGATATATCTTATTAACTTTGGATATGGCTAGGTTGGTTAATCGATAGTTCGTCTCCGTCACCATTCAGTGCTACTACGAGCTTCATCACTCGACTTTTCGAGCATCGTCATTTTGAATGTATATGCACGAGTCAATCGATTGTACCTGCTGTGCCAGGCAAAGACGGTTCTTAAAATGATGACTGGCTGTGCTTTCAAAGAGGAAAAGAATCGATATATTTACAGTATGGTTTCATTGCCTGTTTTGGACGTGATCCAGCCTCTGTCCGCATGCACATCGCGCCACCGTCTCAACTTCTATAACCCAACTAAAGATGATAATTCTCGAGATCGGGTGGCCTAGGGTAAGAAGTATTAGCACAATTTCACCACTACAATGGTACCTTATATAAAGCCTCACTTCATTCACCCACTACATACCTATTTCTTCCATAAACTTTCGACCTCTCTCAAACCCCGCCCCGCGGCTTGCCAAAGCACTTCGCCATTCACCATCCACCAATCCAAGCCGAGTCGATGAAGCCTTTATTCTTCGGCTCGACCTTCATACTCTCCCCCCTCGCCTTCCTGTTGGTTACTGCGCGTCGCCGATCCGCGGGAAAGGTTGAGCTACGCTTGGTACTCCAGTCTGCCTGCGTGATATTATTTCGATGGCGCTGCTCGGCTGTTGCCGGGGGGGCCCGTTACCCAACCTGATCCGGCGAACAAGTAGTGTATATTGCTACGTATCTCTCCTATATGCAATCTTTCTGAAAACAAGAGTAATAACAAAGGGTCATAGGCCGATTGAGAACTCCTGACGTTACTCTTGGTTCGCTAGTGTTAGTTCTAAGATTTTCACAGTATTTAATTAATATCAAATAAGCCAGAACCCACCTGCTATGTGACTGTCTCTAAGCCTATCAATCATTCAATAGATCGAATCAAGGCTCGCTCGTCAGTGCACAACTTCAATAAACGCCATATGTAAGCATACATAATCTCGAAACCCGATTCCTTCGGCATGGCTCTCTTGTGCTAGTCACTGTATGTTGAGGGATCAGCCAGATCACCCCCCTCGCCTAGCTGCGCTAGTAGTGAGTAATCGTTGCTCAAACGAGGCACACTACAGGTCCGTTCATACTTCTATACTTCCTTGGCAGAACCGGGATAAATACAACCGCGAATCATTTCAGTCTAAGAGGCATGTGGCATCAGTATTAAATACCCGTTTCTTTATTTTAATACTATCAGGAAATGCTGGTCTAACCCGCTATCTCGTCTAGATTTTACTTGTGAAGGGAAGGTCTTGTGTAGACTCATTGTCGAATGCCCTGTATAATGGACCTTGACAGGCCGATACTCCCGTCCCATGGGAATAGATTATAGCAGTCACCGAGATGCTTGCGTTACGGTTTCAACGGCTTCTTTGCCCGTGCTCAACGTAGGCGATCATTTCGGCGTCTTTCACGGCCTGAATAATAGGTTGCTCTACTTTCAGTCTCGCAAATGTCTTCTCAGCCTCCCAAACCCAAGGTGAGGGGCTAGCGAATAAAAGATCCATCTCCTCTAGGGTCCGTTGATTCGTCTCTGGATAGAGGGCCCAAACAATAGGTATCGATATAACGTTGGCAATGCCGAAGATATGCAGTGTAGTTGCGCCAATTCCTACAGCCAGTTAGGCGCCACTAATTTCCTTCGTAATAGCGATAGGTCTAACTTACTTTCAAAGAGAACCGGGCAGAGCAGCGTCAGCCATCCATTCCCTATACTCCAGCCGACTACACCCCATGCATTGCCCTGGGAGCGCACGTGGAGTGGGAAGATTTCGGCCGGGTACAACCATGGGACAGTGAGCCAAGTCGCTCCAAATATAGAGGTAAAAATGAACACAAATGAGGCTGCTGCAGCCCCGTACGAATTGGCCTTGCCAACATCACCATTTGCGGCAGCATTTTCGCCGAGCTGGGAGAACGCTCCAGCCAGAAACATCTAGTATAGGATATTGTTATTAAATATTTCTCATAGGCAAGGGGTTTGGGGAGGATGACGATGGGACTTGATGTTATATAGCCGGACGCCTAGATGGACACCACTTACTGCTATACCCTGGCCAGCGGCCCCCCACCAAAGAGTCCAGCGGCGTCCGATCCGGTCCAAAGTGAAGACACAAATAAGGGTAGCAAACGCGTAGAAAATGTTGTTAAGCCCGCTTATCCATTGGCTCTTCTCGGAGCCGAAGCCAGCAACACGGAAGATGGTGGGTGCATAAACGGTGACGCCGGCAATGCCAACCCACTCTTGCAAAATCTGCAACCATATGACAAGCTGAACTCGTCGCGCCGTGTGTAGGTTCCCTGAGCCAATCCCAAAGAACATATGTAGATAAGAGGTATTATGCGACTCTTGAGTCTCCTTGGTGATAACATTCCGGATTTCGAGGTACTCTATGTTGGCTCGGACCAGGTCCTCACCCGTGGAGCCACGAAGTCGACGAAGAATGTATTGGGCTTCCTCGTCTCGGCCGGCTTTTACAAGATAACGGGGCGACTCGGGAAAGAACCATACGGACCCAAGAAGCACGAGGAGTGGTATAATCTTCCAACATCGCAATGTCAGCACAAGGCCGCTTGTAGTACAAGCTAGACCCAGATGTGTCAGGGTCGAAATAAATAAAAAAGTATAAGGTTGGGGAAATTGTTGTCTGCGGCTTAGTACAATATGCCTTACCTGAAACGCAATGGGGAACCGCCATCGAAATGCAGAATTTCCATTGTCAACTTTGAGATCGAAATATCAGCTTCTTGAATACCCCCCATCTGTCCCAAACTTGGAAACTCAAAGCTGGCTAAAATAGGAAGATACTGCTTCATATCACTTACTAAACGACAGTCCAAACTCCAGCCAGTATGCTACTACAACTCCAAAAATATTCAGGGTAAACTCGATAGCGATGAATTGGCCTCTCGAGGTATGCTCGGCTGTCTCCGTAGCCCTAGAAGTAGTCAAATTAGATGAACTGTACCTGAGGTACCAAAGGCCCTGGTTCGCTCACCAGACAGGAACAATGGCATTTAGGATACCGGTTCCGATTCCGTTGACAGCTCGGGCTAAGTCTCATTCAGTCGTCAGCCCCGTAATCATACCTGGAAACCCTCACCTCCAATCATCCAGTTGCTATTCTGGGCTGCCGATTGTAGAGAAGCCCCAAAGACTGCCCATGCAGCGCCAACAGCAATAGTCTTGATTCTGCCAATCTTGTCACCAATCAGGCCGCCCAGTAGACAACCGAACAACGTCCCTAGGTAATAGACGGAAATGATGCCACCCTGAAGTAGGCTGTTAGTAATGACAGGATCTCCCGTCTTTTCGTCCACATAACCAAAGCCCATGAGGTCGATATAGTTCTTCGCATTGTTAACACCGCCCATAACACCTAGATTGCGCTCTTATTAGCCGCTGCCTCATCATATTCGAAAGGGAGCGCAAGCGAAGTGAAACACCTTGGTCATAACCGAAAAAGAATATAGATAGGGCAGCGACCGAGTTTATGGCCGTCAAAAGCGCCCGCTTTTCGAAGATATTAGCCACGTTGAGGCCTGGTAAGCGATCCATATTAACCAACTCTCCACGGCTCGCTTCCCTTTGTAAACGGTTCCTTCGTAAACGTTGTGCCCTTCTGACCTGGCTATAGGTCGACGAGATGGGTTTATATTGATGGAAATTGGTCAATCGCTATCCACAGTGCTATGACCTTGACAATCTCAGCATGCCCTCCCTGTTCTAGAACTATGGCGCACTCGATCACACAACGACGAAGCGGCTGATGTTGTGAACCCTTATAGAGAGAGGAGAGTAGGAAAACCAGGCCTCCCCTCACCGGGATACCGAAAGGGGGAACTCGAACTCATGTTCACTAGTGCATGTCTCTAGCCGCCCGTGTCAGGATAGAGAGAATTTACTCCACCTCGCTCCAGAATACTCAGTATGCTTGAACAGGGAACAATGAGCAGATCTATGATTCCCCGATGTGGGGATGATATGACCATCTCTGTCGATAGTGGAGGCGGCTCGGGTTATTAAAATGCGGGATAGCCGCCATGCCGGGTAGAAGGAATATTGATAATAAAACCTCAATAGACTGTTGATAAACGCTAGGTTAAGGCGATTATATAAATGATAATTGATTGGGTTAAAATTAGGTGAAGGTTGAAATAAAACATAACATAACTAGATTTGACAAAAAGGATCGAATGGGAATTGAACCCATGACCATTCGAACTGCAGTCGAATGCTCTACCACTGAGCTACCAATCCCATCTCTGGCTACACGGTAAGGTTAACAGTGGCTATCTCTTTAGGTGCCAACTTAGCTGCAAAATGCCAAGCCATTAAATGCAAGGGTATTTAACTAATTAGATTTTTAAAAAATTAAATCCCTTTTATTACACTTATTTTTTAATATAATAAATATATATATATAGTTAAAAGTTTTTTATATTATATAATAATAATAATAAAAAACTTAATATTAATATTAAATAAATTAATATAAAAAATAAAATAAAAAAACTTAAAAAAAGTTTAAAAAAAAAACTTTTTAAGTTAATTTTATTTAAATAAGTTAATTATATATTTTATAATTTTAAAAGCTTTAATTAATTATATAACTTATATTTTTTTTTTTTTACTTTTTTTTTTTAATAAAAGTTTTAACCTAGTTATAAACCTAGCTATTTAAGCTTTAAAGTATAAAGATTTACTTTATTATAGCTTTTTTATTTTAAAAGTATATAATAATATTAAACTAGTTAATAAATGCGCTTAATATTAAAATAATATACGCGTTATATATATATATATATATAAATATAATTTAAATTACCTTTAAAAGCTTTTTTAAATATATATAAATATTTTAATACTTAGTTAAATAATTTTAAAAATTTAATTTTACAAAGTAAATATAAAAAATAATATATAAATAAAAATAACTATTATATAATTTATTTTTATTATTTTAATAATATTAATATTATTTTTAAAGTTAATAATTTAAGCTATTTTTTTTAATTATTAATTTTAAAATAAGTTTACTTTAAAAAATATTTTTTATTTTTTATTTTATTATTATTATTATTATAATATATTATATTAACGCATTTTTTATATAAGTAAATTATTTACTTAAGTGGTATAATAAGGCTAGCGGTTTTTATAAGTGCTAAGCACTTATATAATAGTTAACTTAAGCTATTATAACCCGTGCGCACTTATTATACTATTAAATTATAAGTTTTTAAGTATAATATTATTATATTCGCTATATATATTATATTTACTATATTTAATAATTTGCTTAATTATTATTTAAATAATTATTTTTTACCTTTAATTTTAATTATATAATATATATTTATACTTTATATAAAATAAATATAAAACTAGTATATTTATTATACTAGCTATTATAAGCTATAATATACGCTTATTACGTAAATATTTTATAAGCTTTTTATTATAGCCTAGCCTTAAAATTATTAAATTTAATATAGCTTTTTAAATAAGGTTAATTTTATTAGCCTTGCTTATATATACACTTTTATTTTTTAAGCGCGCGTTTAATTAATTATTAAAGCATTTTTTTTAATAATTATAATTTATTTTTATTTTTATATTATAGCTTGCTTAACGCGTTAATTAAATATTTAATAAGCTTATTAATAAATAATAAATATATAAAAAGCTTATTTTAAATAGTTTAACTACTTATAACATGCTTATGTTTTTTATTATATAAAGCTTTTTATAAAGCGCTTATAGCTTTAACTTTTTAACTATAAAGCACTCGCGGTAATATATAATAAGCTTGTTTTAAGCGTTTAATAATTAATAAGCTTATTTTAAACACTTGATTTTATTATTACTTTATAACATGCTTGCGGCTTTAACTTTTTAATTATAAAACATTTATAATATTATATAATAAGCTTGTTTTTTAAGTAATAAGTAAAGTTATTATAATATTTAATAGTTATAATTAAATATTTTTTTATTATATTAACTATTAAAATATTTAATAGCTTTAATTTTATTAATAATAAATAATAAGCTTTTTTTTTTTTTTATAAACTTTTTTTATAGTTATTATTATAGGTTTTTATAAAAATAAAGCTATTAAATAACTTATAACACGCTTAGTTTTTTATTACGTAAAGCTTTTATAATATTTAATAGCTATAATAAATTATTTAATAATATATATATATATATAATTTTATTAGCTTTTAAAAAATACTTAAGTTTTTTACTTAAGTAAAGCTTTTATAATATTTAGCAGCTATAATAAAATATTTAATAATATATAATCTTGCTAGCTTTTAAAAAATGCTTGCAGCGCTAGCTTTTTAAATATAAAGCGCTTGCGGTAGCTTTTTAGCTATAAGCTTTGCCTTTTTTAATAAGCCTAGGGTTAATATTTGCTTTAAAGCGCTTAATATTTTTACGTAATAAGTTTTTTAGCTTATTATTAGCGCTAGCGCTATCGCTTTTACTTTAATTATTAAAACTATTAAGCTTATTAATATTTTTTAGTTTATAAAGCTAATAAATATTAAAATATTTTTTAGTTATAACTTTTTTATTTAATTATAAACGTGTTATAATTAATATAATAGCTTTTTAATATATAATAATAATTATATTTTAATATTTTAAAATATTTTCGGTAATTTTTTTATTATAGCTCGCTTTAAAAATAATAATTTAATTTAAGTAAATATAATATAAAGCTTTTATTAAATTAATAATAAGCTTAAATATATTAATTTTTAAGCTTTAGCTATAAACTTTAATAACTTTAGCTAGTTATTTATTATTTTATTTAGTAAAATTAATTATTTGCTTTTTATTTATAGCAGCATTAATAAACGCTTTATATTTAACTTAATATTTAAACTTAAAAATTTTTTAATTATATTTTAAAGCTTTTTTATATTATTATATTATTAATTAAGCTTTTAATTAACCTTTATATATATTATTTAATAATTAAAATATATTATTTTTTATATTTATTTAATAAGCTTAATATATTTTATTTAATAACTATTATAGCGTTTAAATTTTAAGTCGTAAAGTTATTAAGTTATTAATAACTAGCTTTTTTTAGCTTAAATAAAGTTTAAAAAAGTAGCTATTATAAAGTCGGTAAAAAAAAAAAAGGCTTAATAAATAAGTCGTAATTATTAGCGCGCTTAGTTTTATAAGCTATAAAGCTTATTTATTGCTAAGCTTTATATAATTTTATAAGCTTTAATTATAAGTTATTAAAATAAGTTTTTTTTTTTATAAAAAAAAGTCGTTAAAAAAGTTAATTTAAGTTATTTTTAATATTAAGCCTTTTAATATAATTAAAAAGCTCGAAGTTAATAAAATATAAAAAGGTAAAACTTTTAATTATTAAATTATAAGTTTTTAAATACGATATTATTATATTTACTATATATATTATATTTATTATATTTAATAATTTATTTAATTATTATTTAAGTGATTATTTTTTACTTTTAATTTTAATTATATAATATATAATTTATACCTTATATAAAATAAATATAAAACTAGTATATTTACTACATTAGTTATTATAAGCTATAATATACGCTTATTATATAAATATTTTATAAGCTTTTTATTATAGCCTAGCCTTAAAATCATTAAATTTAATATATATAGGCTATATAAAAGGCTATTAGCCGCAGGCTAACTTATTTACCTACTTTACCTTATTTTATACCTCACTTATATAAACCTTAATATACTTTTAGTTATATATAGTTAATTTAGCCTTATATATAGTTATTTTAGCCATGTAAGCCTTACTAGTTATTTTTATTATTGTTTTTATTGTTGTTGTTTTAGTTGTTTTTTATTAGTTGGCTTTATTTCTTAACGTAATAAACTACTTTAAATTTTTATATAAAATTTTTATATTAAAACTTTAATAACTTTACTAATTTTATAGCTATTAACAGGGTGTCTTAATTTTAAGTGAATAATTTAGTCACTTAGTGACTAATTTAGTCACTAACTAAATTAATCACTTAAAAAGGCTTTTTTGACTAAATTAGTCACTTAAAAAAAAAAGCTGAGTGACTAAGAGTGACTAATTTAGTTATTAGTCTGACTAAAATGACTAAAATAATAGGTAATAAATAAGAAAAAGGCTAGTAAAAATCAGTAAAA